>VZRO01007211.1:547787-673545 GCA_013397915.1 Daphoenositta chrysoptera | reverse complement strand
CCCGGCCGCCGCCCTCCCGACAGCGCGGAAGGCGTAGGATGCCCAGGAAAGCAGTAGGTAGAGATTGACACTGCTGTGACACCGCCGGCAGCAGCCTCCCGAGAAACACAAACACGCACGGTGCAATTTGCTACGTTAGAAAGGTGGAGAAAATTGTAGTAGGAAGCCAGAATGGGATGTGAAGCCACATCACAGAAACATTTATTCTCAGTGAAGGCTGGAGGAGTGGACAGTAGTTTGGAAGTTCTGTTACACAGTCCTGCTTTTGGATCTGCTGTGGAGAAGGAACCCACAGCGCTGCAGAGAGTGAACATTTGGGACAAGTTAGCACGACTGGGACCTGGTGCAGTCAAAAGCGACAGAAGAGGAGCAGGAAAAGGGAAAGCAGGTGCTCAGGGAATAAGGCCTCATGTTGGCAAAGTACTGCTTCCCATCCTGCTGTCAGAGGAATGCTGGCACACTGTGAATAATGCTCAGAAAACCCTCAAAAAGGCAACACAATATGTAGATTCGCTGTACAAGAACCTGCTCCTGTATTGAAAAGTTTAAAAAACTCCGAAGTCATGGTTTTAGGACACATTTATAGAGGGCTTTTCATCTTCAGCTAATCAGTTTGCACCTGAAGCAATCTGACCATCCTTCTGCAAGCCTGTTAAGCTCATGGCAGCAGGTGAATCAAGTAACTGGAGAAAAGTAGACAAAGCTATGAGCAATCATATTAAGATGTGCTTAAGATGTGCTTCAAAAGCCTGTTCTGCCTCTGGCTGACAGCACCCCCACCTCAGCAGAGGTTGATGAGGCAGCTGCTCCCACCACCTGCAGTCTCATCGCACAGGTCTGTGCTGCCAAATACCCAGCAGCACTTATTTTAACACGTGATTGCATTTCTGTTGAGTTAATCCAAACACGTGCCACAGTGCTCACATCAGATTAATATCGTCCCCGTGCCTGCAGCCATCCAAAAGCTAGCGTGGCAGCAACAGGTGATGCCCAGTCTACCACAGACCTTGCACTTTCCAAAACAGCTGATCAAATCTGAGCCAACAGAGGGAATACGTGGCAGCTCAGCACTTCATGTCATGTGCTTGTAGCATTTATCGTCCAGTACTACATTCTGTGAAATGAGATTTACCATTTCAAAGTATGATTTGATATTCTGTTAAAAAAAAAAAAAAAGTATTTTTTGGTAGTTTCCATCTCTTCCTTGGTCCAGCCTTCCTCAGTTACAGTGAGGGAGGGGAATCAGTGACAGGAGGGTATGTTGTACACTACAGTTTGCACTGTACATGTGCAAGAGTATCAGCTTAAAACTCCATTTAAATGTGCCGTGGAAGAAACTACCCCAAAATATGACCCATCTCTCCAAACCCCTCATCCCTCCTCAAACCACCAGCACAAAATTCACCTGCTTTCCTTCTCATTTCACCATAAAACAACTCTCCATCCCACTGTCCTCACTGCCTTTCTAGCTACCTCATATGTAACTTCCTCTACTTACTTGCAAGACATCTTCAACTCCATCTTGCATCTCCACTCTCTTCCCCACACCAACTTCCTCACACTCCAAACCACTCTGAGTGCTTGGCTTTATGACTCCCATCTTCCAGGTTATCATACTGCTCTGTGCCTACCTCACTTAGCATGTGCTATCCCTGGTAACACTGCACTTCTCTGAAGCAATTTCTCTTTCTTAAGCTTACATAAACCATCTCTTCCTGGATATTCCATTTAATGGCTCAGGCCTGTTTCTTCCAAAAGAAGCAGTAAAAGATTAAATGTGTGTGTTACTGTTTCTGTTCAGGCTCAATACAGTCTTTGTAATAGGTATAGAAGGTTTTTACTGATATTTTAACGGATTAGGTGTTAAAACTTGCAAACTTATCATATATAAAACAATTTCAGCATTAATACTGTTTTGGAATGAACAAGACTGAAATGTCTTTACAATTCTTAAAAACATTTAAGACAATCTATGCCAAGTTTGGGCCTTTTTTAATACAAGAAAAATATGCTAAATCTAATGCAATGAATTTGAAATGTCACATTAGTAGAACATGTCTTTTTTATATAAGTGATTTTTTTTCAGTTTATTTTGAACTTCTAGACATGTAGTAAGAAACAAACAAACAAATGCTTTCTGGAACAGGAACAACCATATGGCAGTAGCACTGCTATGACGACTGATGTAACCTATAGGATGTTCCAATGTAAACAAGCCTCTGAAGCACAGCCCTGGTGCCATTTTTGCAGGCTGTCCTCTGTTGTTATGAGCACTATTCTTTCCCACAGAAGCATGAAGGGAAAAGAAACCATGATGAGCCAGTATTTCATTGCAAGAACTGGCCAAATCCCAACTGTGCCATCATGCAGTCATATGATGCGTTAAAAAAACTGTTTTCTGTGAATAAATGTCATCCTGCCCATCCATTCATGGATAACTATGGTAAAATTACATAAATTGCCACAGATACGGCACAATCACCTTTCCCTCTCCCCCACCCACCAGTGCTTTAGAGAACCCTCCTGTAGCACAAGAAACATTCAGAATGAGATTTTATTAACTTAATTATATGCATCCCTTCCTTGTAGCCAGTCTGTCTTAAAAGACCACGAGCATATGCGTGCATTTTTGTTTTCTAATACTTGTTAAGTACGTAAGAAATTGGCTTAAAATTCTTCAGAGTACTACACACCAACCAGTAAATTCCTATTCCTTCCCAGCAGGCAAAGAGGACATTCTGGCAGGTGAGAAGTTCTCAGGCACTAAGGATCTCAAGGGAAAAATTCATAATCCTCCACTCAAGCCACTTTAAGTGCCCCCAGAGGATCACCTTTCTCTGCTCTAAAATAAATGTATACCAAACCCAAATAATCAACCATTCCAGGTGCATTAGTCTGCAGTCCCAAACCTTTCAAACTCTCAGGCAAAAAGAATCATCTGTGATGTGTAGCAGCAATACCACCCAGCTGCTCTGCAGCACTGTTCATCAGTCTCTTAGAGTGGTTTCTACAGAGGTCAGGCTTATCATCTGCATGGACAAATGGGAATGCTGAAGCACAGAGCACACAACTAGCTTATCTGCAGTCACCCTGCAAAGCCACAGCAAACCCAAAACCACATCACAAATCCAATAATTAGTCAAATGCTCTCTTTTTCTACATTATCAATTACAAATAAGTAAGAGGTAACGATTTTCATAATAAAATTGAAAGGATATTGACATTCAGGGTCTGGTTCTGCTCATACTTCTCCCCACATCTCATAGATACTATAGCATGAAAGCATCCTTCCAGGCCTTTGTGCCACTAGCCCAGAAAGTGAGAGCAGAGCAATCCTAGTTTAAAAGGAAATCTACTTGGGCATAAATAAAAGCTATCAATTACAGGTCTCCCATAGAATAATTGACCTATTTATACAGGCATACACATGCATAAGTTTGGAGAGAGGGAACTTTAAAAACCATGCTCAAACACTTGTTTTGGTAGGAATATGGCAAAGCTTCATCTAATAAGACAAACAGATTTTAACCAGCTATAGCATACTGGGAAGTAAGGTTCTGGGAATATCCCTGTTTGATAGCTCAATTCTGGAGCTATTACAACACAGGGAAGTACCATTCCCAATCCCTGCTGCTAGCTAAAACATAAGACATAAAACAGGCCCCATATATATATATCCTACATAAATATTCCTGACACGAGTGTTAGTCTGTCTATAGTGCTTTCAGTAAGTGTTTAAATTGCTCTTATCGTGGTTAAAAGAGCTACTAAGAACATGGGAGATCATCGCTAATTTTATGAGTACCTTCCTAGTGCTTACCGGATCATACCGCAACATTTCTTCAAAGATCATTAAGACACGATTAACTGCTTCAGAAGAAACCTTACCTGATGAATGCTCCTGCCTTGTATGACAGAAATTAGAGCAGAATGTCTTTTTGCTCCTGAAATAGCAAGAGCCATTTCTTTGGGGCACGAACAGATTGTCTTCAGTCCCAGTAAAACGGACTGTAAAACTCTTACCTTCTCCCTTTAAACACGAAGGACAATTTTCCTCCTGTTTCATCTGGCAACAAAAGTAATCATCTCTTTAAGCAGCAATAGCTGACACCTATTTACTAGGTAATTGCTGCAGTTAAAGGGGATTAAGCACAATGAACTCGCTTTCAGTGATAAGGCAAAGCCCCCCCTCCCATTTGCTATGCTTCCCAGACACACCTGGAAGAGCTCAGGGGAGCGGAGGCCGGCCAGGCCTGCCAAAGGGGTGCCACAAGCTGGCTAGAGCCCCTCACCCTGAGCTGCAGCCAGTGCAGAAACGAGATGTGTGTCCCATGCAAGGACAGCGGTGACCGTGCCAGACACAGGCCGGTGGTGGCAGAGACGCCGAGCAGGCCCGAGGGTCCCTGTCCCACCCAGCCGCCCGGGCAGGGGCTCAGCGCAGGGCGAGGGCAGCGCCTGCTGCAGCCTCGCGGCTCCGCCACCTGCCCTGTGAGCAGCCTGGGATCTGCAAGGTGGCAAATAACAGAAATGGCAAAGCAGCAAAGGCCTGAGTGCAACAAAGCCTACTGAATGGGGCATACATCAAATGCTCATAACAAGACATGAAGTGCTAACAAGAGGCAGTATAGAAACAAAACAAACTAAATCCAACTAACTTTTAACTCCTTAAGAAATGATGCTTACAACTGCTAGACCCGACGAGTTTGTGCCTCTGCAGGAGCATCCCAGCTAGGACACAAAATACACTGGCTGACAAATAACTAAGCCACACAACTTGAGATCAGCATGTTTACATCAGGCAAACCCAACAGCAAGATAGCTTCTCCCGCAAGGAGTCTCATATATTGGTGAGGAAAACAAAGACCAGGAAAGGAAGTAGCAGCATAGATTTACCAAGGATCAGACTATTGGGAACAAAAGCAGAATTTCCCTGTTATCCCTAGTCTGTCAGGGAAATACCATAAAGGTAATTTTAGCATGTTCCGTCATCCCTTTGTTTTTAATGCTAGCATTCTCCCCTCCCCCCTTTTAGGTATGGTATGACTTAACTTTTTAAACATTACATTTTTAAATTATACAGGAAAAAAAATCTCCTCTGTCAATTGATTCTTATCCCAGAAGTATCAATTTCATATTGTTCCATAGCTTAGGAGAATAATGTCACACTCCAAATTTTACACTGTTTAAATGTTATTTTATTAAATATCTTCAGTTCAAGGTTTCATTGTAACAAAGCTATGAAGGTTCTACCAACATTCAGACCAAACAAACAAACACTAGCTAACTTTAATTATTTCTATATCATGCAAAAATTCTGCATCAAATGCCTTCCATTTCCTGTTTAAAATGTGATATTTATAATATATATTATATAGATGCTTACATTAGCCCCATAAGAGAACATTAAGAATGCTAAAGGTGTACAGCTGTGTTTGATAATGGCCATACCAAGCTAAGGTTCTCATTAACTTAAAAGGAAACAAAACAAACAAAAAAAATCCAAAAGAGTTTGTCTCCAAGACTGTGCAAAAACAAATAACCCAACAGCTCTGTTCTTTTAAAATTTTCTCTGAAAGATGCATATACTTAATACAGAGGGTTCTCTTTTTTAACTATTAATAATCATCAGGTAAAGAGACAAGGAAGATCAGACCAAAAGAAGGCATGCATAATGTTTTGTATTTATCTTTTTAAAATGGCATAGTTGTAATCTGTTTGCTCTCTCTTTATGGCTTAAAAAAATCTCTGAATGAAATATCAAGGCTTTTTACTTTTTCACTTCACTCACTGGCTTAGTGCTGTCTTAAAAATGTTTTGAAATAATAAAAATCTAGTGTTTGCCCCACCATCGGTTCAATCCCCTCACTCCTCCCCTGGGATAGTGGAGGGAGGAAGAAAAGGGTGTTTGCTCACACAAACCTGGGAAGTGTGGACGGTCTTTTCCTTCATCAGGGGTTTGCTGATCTAATCCTGGTGTGGGATAGCACCTCTCTAATAAGGGAGCAGAGCGCTATCTGCTGCAAACTGACAGCTCCACTTTGTGCAAGAGCTTTTATTTTCAGCATTTTATTGAATAAGGATTAAAATTCCAAATTGTCTTTATTCTCTTCTATAGTCTGCAAAAAGATTGCCACACACTTAGTACACTGCCAAGGCAATCATTTTAACTCCCTCTAGAGATCCAAAAAATGATTAGGGATAGGTAAATTCAGGTAAAAGCCCATCCCAACTTCTGCAAGTGATGCCTTCCCTTGGTCAAGACAAATCCCATCACGTCTGCCAGAAAGGCCATTTTCTTCTTGGGGCTAGGCTCCTTCCTTGGTAAGGTCAACAAAACACTTCCACATTCCCCACCCAATGAATAAAGGAACTGAACTCCTTTTGCAGTAAAGAAAAGAAAGGAAGATGAATTGGCCCAAAGGACAAACATCAGATCACTGCTCATTCCCTTTCCCTTCTGTTTCATGAGGTATCCTCTAACACCCAGAGGCAACACGGGGGCGTGGCCTGGATTCCTTCAGCTACAGCTTTTGAGGTTCTGATCTGATAGTTTTCTGTGTTACAACATCACTGTAAAAAATAGAAAAATTACCCAAAGAAACACTAGGAAACATGACACTTACAAACATCAGATGGGTTAGTGGTGGGGAGAAGCACCTGGCTGGGGCTGCTGGCTCCCACTGCTGTTTTACTGGAGACCAACAAATCAAACAGGAGGCCAGGTAACCCCTTTAATTCTACGGGTGCATATATTTCAGTATAAAAAACACACGCTATTTATGCCTCATATAGGAGTGTATGTGCAAGTTTTCATGAAGAACATAACACTAAGTTTTTTGTCTGCTTCCTAAGGAACACGTGTTCTGCAGCACTGTGGATCCCAACTACGCTACTAAAAAGGAAAAAAAATAGAAAATCCCATACATATACCCTCTTCCTCTAAAATCTCTGCTCGTAATGCAATTTTTTTTTGTTTTGTTAAATTAAATAAGTTGGCTTCAAAACTCCATGTTTGTCCAGGTAGTGGCTGTTTCTAAAACCAGTATCACTAAAGAGCGAGCTTCTATTCAAGTTATATTCACTTAAACCCATCCTTTAGTTTTAAACCAACATCCCATTTTGTTTCATGTAAAAAAAAAAAAAAAAAGAAAAAAAGAAAAGAAAAGAAAAGTCCGTTTTGGGATCCAGCAGCCGAGCAACCAGGTTTTCATAGCGTTCTTGCTGTGCAGAAATTGAAGAAGAAAACAGGCTGAATTCAGACTGCTGGGCAACAGGAAGAGAAGCACCTCCTCTCTCTTGAACCCCAGTCTTCACACTGGCTCCTCTGGGGTCTCCTCGCCACCTCTCACCGACTGTAGCTGCAGCACAGCCCGAACGTGGTATTACCTTCCACCATCCCTTTGCGGAGCACAGTGCAGCCATCCGCTGTTCAAGCCGCCTCCTTTCTTCTCTCCCTCTCTCTTTCTCTCCTTCACTTTTGCTTTCCCCCTCACTTCATTTCTGAAAGATGTTCCGGCTGCTGCCACTTTCTTAGCCCTGGGGGAGGGGGCATGTTGGATAATCTGTCGTTTATTTAGCATTATTCCTGTTTTTTATTATTTTATACAAACAACATGTCTTTTTTTTTTTAGATTTAAAAACACCTTCGTACAGCAGAAACAGACACGATGGATCCATGGAAAACAACAGAAAGGCAGCGCCTGGAGCATCAGATGCATGCAGGGTTTCGTGCATTTGGCTGCTGCCTGTTTGTAATTTGTATTTATTTTTTTAACGTCAAAACAGACATGACCGTTGCTGTCACTCAGGCACTCCAGAGCTGCTTGCTAAGAAGATATTGCCCTCCAGATGAGTATCTCCACAAGTTGCTGCAGTCAGGAAGAGGTAGTGTCCACCCAGAAAGGAGAAGGGAGAACAGGATGCAAGGAAATAAAGCCAAACATTAGCTGTACACAATTAAAAAAAAAAAAGTTTTCTACAGGCTAATTATTTGGTGTAGGTAGAAACCCCTAACACAAGACAAACTGGGGCTCATGAGGAGAGCTCTGAAGACAAGAGGCACTCACCTCCCCTTCCAGGTGTCTGAGTGTGCCAATGAAAATGAACTAATTGCTAAAATGTATTACATGCTGCTTTGGAGCAACCCTGGGCCCACTATCTCATACTGACAACCCAAAAGTTCAAGAAGTTTCCTAAGGAACAGTTTCTGCCTCACTTTTTATTAGTTTTTGCCTTTTGAACTGAAAGACAATAGTATTTTTATTAGGATTTTTATTTTTTACATCTTTAGTGATTTTGTCTCTGAACTTTCTTAATATTTAAACAATTGTATGAGCTTTTCTGCAGTTTTGTGAAATTGTAGCCCTAGTGACTGCTTTTAGCAAAGGCTCTTCCTAGTTAATCTTCATGTGCCGAATTACTGGATTTATTTTGATCAGTTTTAAGTCTGGGTTTTTTTCATGTCTGTTTAGCATTATCCTGTCATGAAAGTATAGCCAAAGCCTTCTTTCTATCATTTCGTAGTTTGCAAATCTTTGTAGAATCTCCCTTATTAGTCTTCTCCCTTCTTGGTTCCCATTCTCTCCTTACACAGAAGTCCTCTGATTAACTCAAACTTCTTTTCTGGCTGCAGTTTCCTTTTGAGATGATTTACCCAGAACTGAACTCTGCCTTCCAGGTGAGAAGAAACCACTAATTTCTATTTAAGCATTCTTACTCACCTAATTAATTCTTCATCCTTAGCTTTCACTGCACATGGGATAACACTGCTCCAAAATGATTCAGTGCATTCACATGGGGGCTGCCCACACTGACCCCACTTGTAACTGCATGTGGGTATACCTCCTTCAGAACACAGAAATGCATGCAAATACTTCAACTTCTATTAGTTTACAGGGTATTTTTAAATATTGTTTTAACCAAAATTTTGTGGGTTGGAAATAGCTTCTGCTCTGCAGTTTTCAGAAACCCTCCAGCACATTTGGAGGGGTTCAGAATTTCCACAGCCAAGAAATGTAGCTCTTCTGCAGCAGACTTTCCATTCCTAAACTTCCTCAGAACTCCTAGGCATAGCCACTGAGCCACACTGATCTTTAATGTAATAATTTCTTCTGCATCTTTTTTTGGACTAAATCTAGGACAGACGTCTCTCTCAACATTTCTGTGATGAAATCTGATGCAAGGGTTTTTTTTGTTTTCCTGCAAAGGCTTTATCGTTCTCACTGCCTTACTCCCTGGAAATGCAGCTGATTTTCCAGCTCTCTTGAAAGCTTCCCTGCTTCTGGTGCCCCCAGCTGGCTTTTGCTTTTCAAATTCCATCTGTGACCTCTGCAGCTTGCTTGTGATAGTTCACATTCCTTTCCATTGCCTTCAGTAGGGTTGAATACCTCACAACACATACGAATACGAACTGCTCTTGGCTTAGTCCCAAGTTGTTCACAGAACTAGGACTCAAGTAGCAACTAGACTTGAGTGGTTCATCCTTAAATGACCACATTAAAAAAGGCTTGCTTCCTAGTGCAGATGTTTGTTGTGTTTGCCCTTAAATAGAAAATCTTTCATAAAAAGGTCCTAAAATTAGGAAACTTTGGTCTATAAAATGAACGTGACATATATTTCAGCATAAAACAAAAGGATGCAGAAAGACTTTGTACACATAACTAAAAGAAACCACTATGGCAATAAACCAGAATGCCTTAATGCTGAAGAAGTAAATGGATCTAATGTCCTTCAGGAACAAGCAATAATCATTTCTGCATGACAAATTTTAGAATCAAAGTTTCTTCCAATGCTGAATTGTGGCAAGTTAATTGGGGGATATTATAAATCCTCTGATATTATTATTTGTTTAGATTATTTTCCCCTCTGAGTTTTCTCAACATGGTACATTAAATAGCTTTTGCTTATCAGAAAATCAGTCATAAAATTTATAGGAATAAACCTTTACCCCTTAGGCACAGAAATTCTGTAAGGATTCTACAATATCCTTTCTAGAATATGACACGCTCATCAAAAAAATTCTCTGAAATCACTCCCAGCACATCTATCTAAAGGTAGATGTGAAATGGCCAATCTGTGCACAGCATGAGATACTCTTCCTCTCTGCTCTGGATTAGCCATTTGTCCAAGCACAGACCTGAGCATCTGGGAGGAAGCACAGCTTCTACAAGGGTACCTATGCCCAGGACCAACTCTCTGGCACATGACTTCCATTTGCCAGGAGTGGCAGATAACCCTACCGAGTCCAGAGGACAGGACTTAGAGGAACACCATCTACAAGCTGAAGTTTTCAGCCTACATACAACTAAACATGGTTCTCTTCCAGCCAGCTAAACAGCCTGGAATGCTGAATTCCCACATCCAGCAGCCTTAGTCATGTGTGTGATGTGCTCCTCCCCTGGCAGTCCATACCCGTATCTGATCCTCACTGGAGAGGTGCTGCAGGAGCTCCAGAGCAGTGGTAGTGGACGTTGAGCCACTTGCCGTCTCGGCGGTGCCAGACGCGGGTCTCCTCCGACTGCGTGGTGCGGGGCCGGCCTTGGCCGTCGATGTACTGCGTCAGGCGGATGTACGCGATGCAGGCGGCGTCCTCCCCGATGACGTGGACGTGGGGGTTCAGGATGGTCGTGTGGATGGGCTTGCTGTTCTTCGACAGTACTGGCAGGACATGCAAAACCATCACACTCGCTTTACTACTAAGAAGGAACAGCATTCCACATTCTCTAACCTCTTCTATATTCTACTCACCTTCCACTGGATTCTGGAATACCACAAAAATTGCTCCTGCAATTTCTCAGGTAAAATCCTAGCAATTCTTTCCCCTATCACCTGTTGTTCTCCTTAGGAACTGCACGCTTATTGCCTAGAATCCCCTGACCCCTTTGCCACCACTTCCTCTGTAAAGCATACTCGCCACTTTTTCAACATCAGTGCTGCTCTGTCTTCAGTTATAGGAAAAGATCTTTCACTTACAGAATACTGTTGCAAAGGAGTCAATAATCAGGAGATATTTAAGCTAGGACAGCATAAAGTATGAACAAACCTTGGAGAAGTGTTAAAAGCACTCCATAACAAGCTGTTGAGAGAGACAAAGTCTCTGCATACTCAGAGAACTACACATTGCCCATACTAAGGACCTTGACCTAACCCCCAAAATAAGACAGATTGAACAGCTCAGGATTTAAATTTCAATTATCTCATCCTGTGGAGACATCCAGGAAGAGAGACAAATCCACTAGTATAAATGATAGCATTTCTCCCAACTCTTTCCTGCCCCAGACTGACAAGGTGACCCTTATATCTATGTAAAAGGTTCGTTAGGTGTTAGAGATCTGAAACCATCCAGGGAAAACTCAAAGCAAAAGCATATTTATTCCTGACCATTCAGTATGTCTATCCCAAACACACATGTTGATTCCATTAAAATCTGATAATTTTTTCCATTTTCATATCAGTAAGAAGCCCAGTGCCTCAAACTTTTAAAGCTCCTGCAGTCCCTGCCAGCTACAAAACACTTCCACCTGGCAGATTGTATGCCTAGAGTGAAAGGATGTGGGGGTTAGAATTGAAATTGCTGCTGAACAGGCTTTTTGAGAGCAACACTGTTGGCTGTTATGAACACATCACAACCCAAGCAGAATCAAGTTCTTTCTGATTCTGATAACCAGTAAAAACAAGGCCAGTTTCCCCCCCAAAACATGACATAAAGGAAGAGTAGAGAGAAAGGTGTTGGAGTTACCAAATCTACCCACTCACAGTTTTCAAAGTAAAACTTATGGAAATCCATTCCTTCAACTAGGTTCCCCAGTGCTTCAGGTTCAAATGAGGTCAAGCCAGGATCACAGATTTTTCTGCAAAGAAAAGCAGCACAGGCTTACAGTTTGCATTTGAGCCCAAGCGCTATTCACTCAGTGAAGTGCTGGTATGCCATTTGACTCACACCCTCTGTCCACCTAACTACGTCTCCCTACTCCAAGAAGTAAGTTCCTGAAGACTCAGACCTACTGTAACTCGTGGAGCCAACTAGATTGCATTTCACGTGAAATAAACCTCTAGGTTTCTGACTTTTCTCTTTTTGTATTTCTGCTCTTCTCATTGCCCTCCCCTGTACTTTTTTTACAAACCCAGGACATTTTCGTTTTGTTGCTCCTTTTGCTGTTTGATACCTGACTTTATATTAATTTAGAGATCTACTACTCCATCCCTTACTCCTAACTTATGTAGGCTAAGAAGGATAAAACCTTTTACCATCCCTGACTGCATGACAGCTCCTCATACCCAGGAGCCAGAGCATCACTTGCACACAAACTCATAAACAACTTGTCAGAAAGCATCTCTACTTACGTATAAGCCTCAAAATCTCCATTGTTGATGGCCTCTATTAGCTGCTCTGTTATCTTAATGATCTCTTGCTTACGCACTGTGAACAAGAAGAAAGAGCAATTTAACTGTGCTGAAGAGTTCAGTAGAAATATAAGGCTAGTGGGTGCTTCCTACAAGCAATTTGTAGAGCACCATTGGTGTAGATCTCATAGGATGCTGCTCCCTGCATTCTGGAGATATGCAGTAAAGACAGTCATCCACATGAGAGCAGGGGGGCAGTGGTATGAAAGGGAAATGGTGATCCCATAATGCAGGGAGAAAGGAAATAAAGAGATCATATTTATTTTTTTTCTTCTAGAAAGGTCTAAGGCACCAGAGGTGTCTCCTGAATGACAGCCTGAGCTGCTTCTGGGGAGTCTGACCAATGAATGCCAGTGACCCTGCCCATGTGAAGCACTTGTCTGGCAGCTTAAGATGTGGAAAACCTTCACCACAGTAGCCGTATACAAATGGCCACCACACAGATCAAGGCAACTGGAAAGAGTCTCCCAACAACTTGCCTATCACCATCACCAATACCTCAACTATTGTGAATGCTGCTAACAAGCAACTGGGACATGTAGGGATGGCTTCTGCAAGCTAGAAAGACAATGGCAGAAGGATGGATGGGTTGGATGAGCAGGTCCTAGCTGTGTCTGAGTGTGGACTCTGTTCCTCAGTTAGCTTCTGCTCTATGGCACAATTCTTTACAGCAGTCTGACAGCATTGCCATTAACCCAGCCCAGCACACTGGACTTCAAGATGAATGAAGACAATGGCTGTCTGTCTACTGTTATTTGGCCCCCCTCTGGCCAGCACCTCTGTGCTCTCTTCCAGATTGCCCAGGCCCCATCCCCTCTGCAGTGTTCCATCATCCACGCTGGTCTCAAGAATTCTTAACATTTACAAAGTTAGTCAGGTCAGTTAAATAATACAATTCTAGTTCTATGACTATACGTGCACCATACCTATGCCTGAGCCTATATGCACAACCTCACGTCTCTTCAGCCTTCCCCACACCTGTAGGTAGACCCTTCTGCACATTACACAGGCATTTAGGAGGTTCTCTAGCATTCTCTTCAATGTTGTCAGATAATATACAATTCCTACCACCAGAAGTGTCATCCATGTGCTCTTCAGCATCTAAAATGTAGGTGTCTGAAATAGAACCAGTCACCTGACTGCTCCTCCTTTAGGCCCTGAAAAACATTGGGGCTTGTCGAAGTCTCATGTGGGCATCTTAGATGCCTATCATTAGGTGAATGGTGTTTAAATCCAACCTACCATCTTTAGATATTCAAGTCAGGGAAGCTGAATTCCACTCTAAATGCCAGAAGATGCTACTCTGAACTGTTCTCCCCCTTGCCCATAAGCTTTCATCCACATGTGCACCTCATCCCACCATTGATAAGTACAGCTGAAGAGCACCAAGATAATAATCTCATTGGCAATGAAAGATGTCCATACCCACTCTGGAAATCAGTTAAGAGAATTTTACTACTGAGCCAGCCTCAGAAACCCCTCAGATAGGGGACATCTGGCTCATAAAAATAAGGGGGCTGGTTTTGCTATGCAGGCTGAATTTATTTCCACATGTGAAAATATGTACACAGGGAATGGGTCAAAATTACACAGTGGGCTATGTCTGTTGTGAAAAATGTCCTTAGAAGCAAGTTGTCTGGGATTACTTCCACATAAAGAAGAGCTACTTGTTGGACCTCCAAACCATGCACCACCAAAGTCCAGAACATGGAGTCCACAGGAAAGGCTCCATTTGGGGCGGGTGAGGGAGTCTGCAGACCACAGTCACGGTGTGCTAGCTCATCTCAATGAAATTTGCACGCCCTTCCAAAGTGCCTTGATGCAGTGCCATCAGGCCTGTCCTGTCACACTAGTCCATGCCAACAGACTCTGTTCGTTTCCTGGTTTTCACTACATGTCCTGAGCTACAACAGGCACACGGGAAGTGACCGGTCTGTCCGAAGGACAGAGAGCCTCGGGATGTCAGGGGGACGGCATTCGCGCCTGCCGCCCCCGATGAATCCGCGGGGCCTCAAGACGGGCGCGGCAGAGGCACAAGCGGGAGGCGATGTACGCCAGCGCGGACACGAGCGCGGCCCGCGGCTGCTCCGCCCTGCTTTNCGGGACGGGCTGAGGGCGGCCCCGCTCCCGCCGCCGCTCCCCGCATCCGGCTCCTGCGGCCGCGCCGCCCGCCGGGACCGATGGCGCCAGCGCGGGGCGCTCAGCCCCGGACCGGCTCGGACGGACGGGGGGAGGGGCAGGGGAGGAGAAGGGAGGGAGCTTTGTATCTAGGGTAAGTAGCATGAGTTGCACTACTCCACTACTGCTAGCCAGCTGCTAACTTACACGGTGCTCGGTTAAGTACAAAGGGAACTACTGGAGTTAGCAAAGGCTCCGACCGAGCACGCTCTAACTCCAATGTCTGCCCTGGGCTGTCCCAGGCATGGAGCTTCTCTTCACAAGACTGTGTAGCTGTAAAACAAATGTAAGCGTTAAAATGATAAACAAAAATTAGAAAGTAAAATAAAAACCAACAAAGAAGTACAGACACACACAGCCCCAGCCCCGGTCGGCACACAGACACATCCACATCCCAGTAACTTCTACCTGCTCTCCTGCCTCTGTCACATCACTTGGGCCAGATACTGCTTGGCAGGGGCCACCTGGGCTCTGGTGCAAAAAGCACAGCAGGAATTACACTAATGCTGGAGGAAGTTTGAGAGCAACCTGAACCAGTGGTCAGAGAAGTGACAGAGCAGCACAAGGGCAAGTACAAGATGGGATTAAAGAAAAGTAGGGACATCCAAATCACTGCAAATCTCAACTTGGAGGGAAGCAAAGTGGGAGAACACTGACCCACTTGGCAGAGAAGTGATTCGGCACTCCTTAGTGTACCAAGCAGGACCTTGCTATGAGCAAGAGGAAGGAATTAATAAGAGAGCAGTGATGGACAGCTCACAGCAAAAAGGACTTCAGAAGAGATCATTTCCCTTCCATTCTGGCTAGGCAAAACACCTTTCCCATTGCACCTTACAAACCAGCAGTCTGACATCCTTAGAGCTACTTCAAAAATAAGTAACAGAGATGTTCCAACTGCTGCATTATATGAGATATTGGTGCTGGGTTGCAGGAAACCAGGAAAATATGACAGGAAGAGACAGAAGAGGGCATGCCTGTTCCTTCCTTCCTAGACTGACCTGAACAGAATCAAATACTCCAGATGTTCCCAGCTTACACTAAGGATCCTTCTACTATAGCTGTAAGTAGTCAGACAGCTAGTACAGTATGTCTGTGTAGAGGAAAGGCTGTGAATTCCATCTACATTTTCTCCAACCTACTAGCTTTTTTCACATACATTTGCAGAGTTTTTCAGCCACAGGCTCCTCTACAGAGGTAGCCAGTTCAGGAGATATGAGGCAGAACTTACCATAACTCATAGACTAACCAAGGTGCCAGCTAACTGAGTTAGCAAGACAGATACACAAGGTAAAGCTCACGACAGACAAATGCTCTTCAAAGCCAACATTATCCCAGGATTTTCACTCAAAGCACCTGACAATGGATTAAAAAATGCTATGGGGTCTTTCAGGAGCCACACCCTCCCTTTCAAAGCACCTTAAAATAGTCTGAAAAAACTGGTTTTGTTCCTTTGGTACTTCTGAGCACCCTCCATGTCTGTGGTCCTCAGAAGTTCTGACAAGTGAGACTGAATTCGGTCTTGTGCATCCCCTCCATAAGCAGACCTGCACCACTGACCCCATTTACCACAAGGAGAACTAAGAGATGCAGTGACTTGCCCAAGGAAATCCCAAAAGGCAGTGTCTCTGCAGAGAACTCGATGTCTCACCCAGATGAAAGCAAGGGAATGAAATTAGCTAGGATGAGATTCTGGTTTTATTTTTTCAGAAAGGGAAGGAAATGTTTGGAAAATTTCAGTGTGCAGAGGAGGGTATTTTGCAGGAAGGGAGATGATTTCTTTTTATTCCGGAGTACTGGAAATGAAAAATCAACATTCTGGAAGGAATTTGAGGAAAGGAAAAATCTTAGGTAAGGAGAAATGGGAAGGGTGGAGGAAGGGGTGGGAAAAAGATGCTGTGAAGCACTGCACCCCTGGACTTACTGGCTGAGAAACAGAGAGAAAGCTGGGACTGCATGGACTCAGTCTGTGTTTTGCTCTCACTGTGCCTCCGTCCTTCAAGCACTGAGCTGCCGTCCCCGGTGGAGAGAGGGGGAGCTAGCATGGCAGGGAATTAAAACACAAACACAAACAAAACACGCAAGTTCAGTAAATAAAAAAAGAGAAAGGAAATAGGAGAACATTAAAGAAACCACAATGCTGGGCACAAAACATGCAGGAGTATCCTCCAGGGCAAAGCCAAGTAGACAGCTCTATAACATGAACCTGCTGTGCAATTTAGAATGACACAAGGGCAGGGGGGCAAGGGAAGAACAACGACACACACTGCCTTTAGCCCCACCACAGTGGAAACAACACATCCCTGAGGCAACTGTCACTGATGGATCAAGACAATGTCTCCTACAGCACAGCAGAACTGATCTGTGTAGCCTGGCGTCTATTTAAAATAAGAAGTTGGCAGAGGAACTGCACAAGCACTTCCCTTTTCCAAGAGTCATGGCCATGCAGAACACTGAGAACTCCAACACTCCCAAACCTTTTGGTCTACTTAGTTTTGCTCAAGTGCTTGCTTATTTTAAAATGTAAAAGGGCAAGAATAGAAAAAGAACACTGGTGAACACTGCTACACTTAAAACTGAAGGACTACAATTACCAGAGCTGGCCACAGCACAAACCACTACTGTGCATACTCTTTCCCTCCCAGTCACCATTCAAATGCTCCCTTCTATCAAAATCATAACAAAATTTTCTAACCTCTGCCAAAACCCCCAAAACACAGTTTTGATCTGTAGCAATGTAGCCCTATACAACTCTAAACACTGACCAGCTGCCTTCCTTCTTCCCCACATTCTGTTCCAGTCCTAGCCTTCTTTTCCTCACAGTATTTGTGTTTCTGACTTACAACACCCATTGGTTCAGCTGGCTCAACCATGGGACCTCTTCAGAATAAAAGGTGCCACAGAAGACAAGGTTCTGGACAAATACCTGTTCTGGATGGCTATCCAGCAGAGATTAGATAAATCAAATTCGTCACCACACTATGAAACCCATCCAGTTCCCATCCCTCAAAGCTAGGTTCTTAAATCACAGATTATTCTTTGGCAAAAAGGGGGCAGCTAGAATACCGTCCTGTAATGAGGCCAGATCTTATCTGAAACAATCTGTATTGCAGAGCTCATTCACTCACTGGCATGTGTTTCTCCTCCCTGTGATTCCTCAGAAGAGGAGCCAACAGTTTGTGACAAGCCACGGGAAAAGCATTAGGAACTAGCCCAGCTGACAGAGGTGACATTGCTGCTACATCACAGGGTCAGCACTGATTTTTCCCTGGATATGTAACTCAGATGAACTACAGGGAGAATGAGGATACCTCTGCCTCAAAATGCAAGCTATTAACATATTTGCCTCAGAATGCAAACTACATTCACCCATCCCAAACTTGCTTATTCAGGAAAATGTCTGCTTGTCCTTCGTTAGGGAGGCCAGGCAAAAGACAGCTGCTCAAACAACACAAGCAGATATGGAACTTGGAGCTCCTTAATTTAAAGAGTTTTACAAGCACAGAATATTTATGATAGGCGTGAAGTCTGAAAGGCATGAAATCTCTTCTCAGCCTCTCCCTCTACTGACATCTCAGTCAAGGACAACAGGCTGAGAATGATCTTCATCTTAGAAACAAAAATAGACCCAAAGAGAAAAAATAACAAGGGAATTCTGTGCATGTCACAAAAGAGATTCCCAGAAAGGGGTGAAAAGGGAGACTGAGCAGTAACAGAGAGGTTTCAACTCCCTGTAATATACAGGGAAGCACAAAAACACAAGCAGAGTCCAAACCTCAAGGGACTGGCAGGGATTTTCCACACCTAGAAATGGACTGGAGATGAACAGATTATGATATATGCAAGAAAATAATTCCAACTCTGAGACAAAACCAAATTGGCTCAGGGCAAACAGTGTTTATATACCACAGAGGCCAAGTCAGCTGGTTCCCCAATGCACGGTCCCACTGTGACAGGAATGACAGCGTCATGGCAAATCTATGAACTGAGTCAGACACAGAAATCTGGGAAGCTAGTTAAAGGCAATGATTGACTCTCTAGAATCCCTTGCCTACACTTAACTGTATTAGAAATTACAGGCAAAATACCTACCTTTCAGATCCTCATCTTCAGTCGTGGTGTTACAGCTCTCTGTGGAACCCTGCACGGCAGAACAGAGCATTACCAGGCATCAGCAGCTGGGAGCATGAGCAAATAGCTTGATTTCTTAGTGAAGAAAGATGGGGAAAAGCACAAAAACCTTGGCAGGGATGGCAGGGAGAGGATGATACAAGGAAGATTTGGATGAAAGCAGGCCAAATACAAAGCAAAACATAACAGCTTCTCTGCTCAGCTTTTGCATGTTCAAGCCGTTAACCCACTTTTACAAGGATGGAAGTTACCAAACTCTGCCAAATGAAATCCAATGAGAGTTGCTTCTGTTTAGAAGAATGCCCACAAGAAGCTAAAGAAGGGCTCCTAGGCTTTCTCAGAGGAAGTGTCCATTTGCAGAAGAAAAAAAAAAGTGCAGAAGTGCTATATCTTCTCTTCCATCCCACATACGAAATAGAGTGGTGGTTATACACCCCAATAGAAAAGAGATGTTAATATCTGAACAGTTATCTTTACTCAGCCTCTTCCAGATATCCACAGCCATATAACACAACCCTCCCAGTCTATTGCGAGCAGTACTCAGGAGCATGCTACAAACCAGATATTGGAAAGGTAGAAACTGAATTAAGACACATGAAGACAGGAACAAGAGAGAAGCAGAGGTTTCTCTGGCAACACTCCCATCCCTTACCTTTATGCCATCTGTAGCATTATGGACAACAGTTGTTTGAGGCTCCTAGGAAAGGATGGAAGAATCATTAAACTCCAGTTCCAAAGCATTCTCTCATTTACTTTCACTTCCCAGCAAGTGGAGAAAAGGTGACTGACATTAAAAAAATAAAATCAAATCACAAACTCCAAACAGCACACGTGTGCCTGCGTGCGTGCACACACACTTTCTGCACAGGTTTAACTAAGAGAGAGGCTGCACTGAAAGCCACAGTCACAAGGAGACAAAGCCCCCAGCTTTCCTGCAATTGCCCCTAATTCCCAATTCACTTCCAGTGAACCAGGCTGGCACAGACACCAGAGGGCAACCAAGCAGCTAGTCTGCACCCTCTGCAGCCGTTCATGAAGTAATGACCCCTCAGCAGTGTCCTCATTGGAAAATGCTTCAGAAGAGGGAGAGGGGGAAGAAAGGATAATACTGGGCTGGGGCCTTTGTCTCCCAGTTTTTTGGAAAGGTTGCTGGGTATTTTACCCTAAAAAAGGGACATTCATAATTTTCATAATAAAAAAAGCATGAGCCAGACCATGCTTTAATGCCTCTCAGAGAGGAGTTGCTAAGGAACTGTGAAAAAAGACACATTTTTCTAAAAGTCTCTGAAATGAGCTCCAATTTCAATAATAACCATATTTAATAATTTAGAAAGGCTTTCTCAATACCAAAAACATCGTGAACAAAGCCAGTGAAAGGAAAGCGGAAAATTATGAAGTGTCCCAGGAATCCTTCATCCTACAACAAAAAAAACCCCAACACCAAATCCCACCCTCCCACCCTGCAAAAATGCCAAATCCAACTCTCCAGAGACAGACAACAAAAAGCAGCTGCCAGGCCTATAGATGCTAACTAGCTCCTGCACTCATCCCTTCATTACCAGGACAAGACCTCAGGACCATCTCCTCCCACTGCTGTCATTCTTGCTGGGTGGCTCAGGGAGGGCAGGGCTGATCAGGGACAGTGCTGGGCAGTGCTGTACACTCACTCATCTGCCTCTGCCACCCGCTGCACTGCTGCTTGATCTTCCACAGGTACTGAGGCAGGCCACACACCCCAGCTATGCCCTTCAATGTACTTGGCACTGGGCACTGTAGAGCCTGCACACAGCCCACAGAAAATGCCAGCCCAGCAAGTCACTGAGCTGCAGGAGATCAGCCACTCAACTGAGCAAATAGGCCACCAAAGGGTTCTTCTAAAAACCCTTTGTCTGCCCTTTCTTCTCTGGTGTCCTGAAGTCCACCCTCCACTTCCTGAGTGTTGGAGAGTGGATGGAGCTTGACACTCTTCTTCGAAACCATCCTCCCCAAAACCAGCAGGAACAGTTGAACGGGACACACAGAACTATACAGGGGTGGCACACAGAGAAGTCCAGGCAAGCTGCGATCCCCACATCCAACCACAGCTCTGCTCAGCACCCCCATCCCAAAGCCTGTGAGGCTGTGATCAGGCCCCACAGCAGCACAGGGACACAGACAGAATGAAGCCAAAACATAAGCTGAAACAGAGCGGCACAAGCAGCACTCGGGAAGGGATTTGGGGGCAGAAGGGGAGAGGACAGAATCAAAATTAAACCAAACAGGAAAAAAAATAGTGGTTGGGGAAGATACCATGGACGTCTGCACTGGGGGTGTTTCTTTTGCAGTGCTTACTATACTGGTTTTGTTGTTGCTCTGTGGCTGAGACAGAAAAACATGGTTTTAGTTCCCCTGCAGGACAGCAGAGGCAGCAAGAAAATGACAGTATTGCTTCCAACCCCAACCATCTCCTCAGACCCGACCCTCCCCACAGGCTCAATCACCAAGAAGAGGGAAGAAGGAGGAGTGCTGTTCGGGTTGCTGGACATCATCCATCCCCCAGAGGCAACTGAAGTTGTAAGGGATGTACCAAATTCCAAATGTGAATCGACTGCTAGAGCTATAAGGAAGGAAAACAGAAGGGAAAAAGGCAGCAGCCCAAAGAGGTGGGGAGAATCCTGCAATGAGCACTAACAAAAATATCTGGTGAAGGAAAATGAGAGATGGCAGCTGTCCCGAGAGAAAGAAGTGAGAGACACACAATAGTCATAATCTCAAACAGGGCACAAATGGGAGTCAAGTCTGAGGTGTCCCAAAGTGTACAGAAATAGATCTAGGTATGTGATAATGCTGAGGGTTCCAGGGAATCTATTGAACCAAGTAAAAGTGTGGTCAGCCCTAGAAAAGGTAGATTAAAGGTGATGTATGATGTGTTGTATCCCTGCTGTGACCTGAACAAAGAGACTTCAGGACCAAAATACGGAAAGGAATGGGATTGGGACATAAGGAAAAGGCCATGTAGTTCCACAAGTAGGAAGTTCTCTGGATGGTGCTCAGCAGCTTGTCACCTTTCCCCTCTTCAGTAGTCTCTCTTGTAGCTGTCGTAGAAGAATAAAATCTCTGTTTTCTGCATTCATACAGCACAACAGTGAGGCCATCACCAGCTTGCTGAAAAGAATCATCCCATTGAGTCATGTATGTCAGGAATGAGCCAAGTCTATATTGTAGGAAGCCAAACCTGTGTCCATAAGTATGGAGTTCCTAGCCCACAAATCCAGCCCACACGTGATCCCCACAACAGGCTACATCTCTTTTACTGCTAGACACCAGCAACAAGGTCAAAATTGGCACTGCAGGAGCCTCACTCAAACTCCCTGCTTTACAGATAGGACACCCGATGGGAGCTCACTGTAGTGTGCCCTCATTGCAGTGGCTCTCTATCCCACTGTGCTCAGAGAGTGCAAACGCATACTGCAAAATATCAGGCCCTCATCACCACATCACAAACACCACAAAGAATGCAGAAGTCAAATGCTGAGCTGGAAAACATCTGCCAAAGGTATAATTATGTCAACCAGTGACAGATCTCGTAAGGCTGAGACTTGACAAACACCTACTAATAATCCAATTTTTCTTCACAAGCAACATGTCTTGGCTTAACTATCCCTTTTGGAAAGGGAGAGAGGAGAAATAAAAGAGGAAAATGGGGTAGGTGGAGAGGGAAGGAAGTAGAAGAGAGAGACGCAGGAATGAATTCTTTAGAAGTCCCTGGGAAAGAAAAGAACATATACACTCGAACTCCAAGCTAAGAAAGGAGAAAGACTACAGAAATTACTATTTGCTGCCTCTTTCTATACATCCCTGCATTGTCTTAAGACTCTGGCCTTCCAAGAGTTTTGTTTTATGCATGTATTTCCAGCCTGATGGCAAAAGAGATGACAGGTCACTGTAAATGTCAAAGAGGAACAGATCAACCTGAAAAAATTAATTCCAAGCTATTTCATGGCATAAACACAGTCAAACTTCTGACAGTGGTCCACATCTCCACACAGCACTGAGGCTCCTGTACTTCTTCAGAAACAATGATCTTAATGCAGAGATCTATCTTCCAAACCTCTTCCAGTGAGAGGAATGTAACCCATTTTTCTTAGTCCACTGGGATAAGAAGGTAAAATTAGCATGAAAGAAGCTATACAAAAATATTTCCAATGTTTTGGAAGGCTTTATAACTAAGGCCAAAGGAGAAAAAAAAAAAAAAAAACCCAAACCAAACCCAACAAAACCTAACCAAACATCCAGGAAACCATTGTTCCGAAAACAGTTGACAACAACCTGTTAGGTGTGTTATGTTGCCTTATAAAGTGCAAACCTCCACACACCCAAAGCACACAGCCTACCCTCCAGGCTGCACTGAGCACCCAGGTCACCCATCATATTCTTCCCCAGCCAGTGGGCTGAAGAAGACCAAGTATCATGTTTGCTAGTCCAGAATTGGATAGCACTTTACTACAGGATGGAGTCCCAATGAAATTAGAGGCAGCTTAGCCTACGTATTTTTCACAGCTCTTTCTCAGGTGAAGGAAGGTATCTGACATATTGAGCTTCCTGCACACACTCATGCCCTTTGGCCATCTAACCAGCTCTTTTCCCTGGAAAAAGCCAGCCTTCCTTTCCCAGAGGCGCAGGCAGCACAGTCAACTCTTACCCCTCCTTCCCCCTGCTGCCACCCAACATCACTCACTGGCCAGGGTGCAACCCTTGGTAATTCTGTACAACTCGAGTTAAAAGAGGCCAACCCACCTAAAAAGGTGCTAGGCCCTTCTTAAGATCTGTAACATGATTAATTTTGGCACAGCAGTTAGCAACATCTCCTGAGCTCAACAGGAGACAGACAGGCACAAACAACACAGAGGGTGCAAGAGAAAGAAAACAGACCAGTGCTCATATCATAGGCACACACACATATAGCCAACTAAAAGAAAGTAACTACCAACACATGGGCTGTCTCTGGTTTTTCAGCCACTTTCACTGCTTCCATGATTTCAGACACTGATGCTTAAATGGTTTACATATCCCAGCTGCTTTAAAACAACATGCAGAGGAATTTAAGTATTGCTGGCAGTGGGGAGAAAAAGAAGGGCAAGAAAGGCACAGTGAATTTCTGCCCTGCATAAAGGCAGGGCTGGTGAAAAGCAGGTCACTCACATCACATTTTCAAAGCAATACTTTGGGATTACTATTTTTGTGTGGTTTTTTACATAGTTTTAAGATGTCATTGAAGGAGGAAGAGGAGAAATATCTTCCAGGTAGTAGTGCAAAAACAATTATTCTGCTTTCTCGGTACTGTAACATTCCCACTTCTGGGAAACAGGGGAGAATCTTTTCTGTTATTTTTCTGTGCAAAGGAGATAATACAGTAACTGATTTTTGTACTTTAGTTACTGTTCATATCTTGGTGTCAAAGTGTGTCATTGGGCTATGTATGACTCCTGACAATATGACACTGGCCAATTTCCTCTTTGGACCCTTGAGAGTGGATTTGACTACTTTTTTGACAAATTCTATAGATGCCAAACACCTTGATGGATGGAAAAAGAAATGAACAGGACAGGGGAGACAGTTACTGGGTATTTGGTCATGCTGGGATACATGAACAAGTTCAGGACAAAAGGAAGTTTTGGATTATAAAGGCTCTGACAAACCTTTTCAGTAAGTATGCTAAAAAAAGAAGTGACCAGCAGCTCTGAGCTGCCCAGTGGTGCTGTGCCCACACATTTCATCTGAACAGTGGAGCCCCATCAGTCTCTGCCACACTTGGAGTGACTCCCAGTTTGTTCTACACTGCAAGGCTCCTATCAAAGATGACAGCACCAACACCAGGCAAAGCACCTGTTCCTCTTTTTGGCACCTCTGCAACAGAATGACAAAGCCTCATGTCCAGGCAAGGCACACACCTGCTCTGCTGAGCCCAGGAGAGCCACAGTCTTTTTTTGTTTCACACTCAGAGCAGGCAAAGTCAAACTGTGTTGCCAGCAGTTGGATTTTCTGCACAAAATGGGAGCTGTATGTGGCCAGAGGATCACAGAGCCCTTTTCATGAGGACGTGGACCCTTCAGTGCACACTGATCCCCCCTGCCACCCCCCTGCACGGACATGCTATGTAGGGTGATGAGCACAAGCCAAGCGTGCATGGCATGGAAAATGGCGGAGGCACGAATCGCAGGCAGCTTACGGGAGGTGCTCACCATCAAATGCACACTGGAGCTCGACTTCCTTTTCTGGACACATCATTGAGAGAGGGAAAGAGAAGGGAAGAGAGGAGATGAGAAGAAAAGCACAGAAACTATTCACACATTAGTGTGCCAGCAAGGGCCCCCCTGCCAATAACGCTCCCCTGAGGCAGGTATAAGCAGCAGCAGAAATGCACAGACACGCAAAAAGGAGCAGAGAGAGAAGTCACCATTAAAGCACTCGACTACACACCAGGGGAAAGGGCAGGGCTGGAGACCCCCATCCCCTCAAACACTGAGGTCAGAACATAGGTGCCCCACACACTGATATAAGGAGAGAAGAAGAGAGAGCAATATATATGCACAAGATGTGGGGTACAAGGGGTATCTCTCCCACCTCAGAAAATGGGGCAGCTTCCCCAGCCAAACTGGGGGAGGCAGAAACCCCTTGTGTGTTCACATTTGGAGGATGCAGAGGTGTGTTTGCAACTCAAATTAGAGGATAGGGAGGAGGGCACAACAGAAAGGCACACACAGAGGCTAAAGAAAGAAAAGGAGACTTCTGTGCATAGCATGGGGAGGAGAAAGGCTCACTTGCATAGAATTTGGGGCTGATTGGAGAGGTAAGGTGCACTAATGCTCAAACAAGAAAGAAGCACTCAACAGCCAGAACACTTTGCACTCTCAGATACTGGGAGAAGAACAAACAGGTTCAAACACTATTTAACCTTCTTGGACTCTACTCTTGTTCAACAGCATCTTCAGTCACCTTCAAAGACACCTTCACACCAAACATCACTCTCCAGTAAATGAGGCTCAGCATGTACTTCCCTCCTCTTTCACTAAACTCTTAGTGTCATCCAGTCCAAGCTGAGCCTGGCAGGTCTTTCAGCATTACAATGCTACTCCTTCTCCCTGCTTCTCCACGTACATTTTCCATCTGCCCTTCTCCTTCGGTACTATCTAGGCTATTTCTCTGCTGCTTACTGCAGTCTAGCCCACAGAGTAGAGTAGGACAGCATGTCCCAGTCAAAACCCATGATGGCGTGGGCTCAGTTCTGTAGCTCTGGACTCCTGCACACCACCACAGCCCCCCGGAGCAGCGTGTGAACACAGCACAGGCCATGGAGTTGCTCCTCTCCACTTCATACACTTATTGAGCCTTCATAGCTCTTACCTTGAATATTGCCTTCATCGCTGCCATCCTCCCAGCAGAGCTCAAACACACACAGAGACAGGCTTGTCTTTGAAAGCAGAAGTGCCCATGTTCACCTCATACCCAGAACCACACTCCTAATCACACCATACAGTCCACAGTCACATAGCTATTGCATGAACAGACTCAAACTAGCAAAGCTTCTGCCTCATCTGATCTTTGATTTCAGTACAGACAGATTCTGATCTGTTCAGCATTTGGTTCATGAATCTTCCACTTCATGGGGGTACAACATAGGGTTTGCAATTACATGGTTTACAAATTTGTGATTCCTCTCATATTCTTTCAGGATAACTTAGCTTCTCCACAGGCTTTTCCTCAAGCTAGAGCTAAAACAGCATGTACTACCAGTGCATGAATACAATGCTTGGACAGCCAACAACCCAGAAGAATCCTTGTACCCTATCACAACAGGGAATTTTTAACTGAGAAAAATGGAAATTCACACCAATGAAAAACTTCAGTTTTTTACTTTTAATGTATCCTGTAAGTTGCAGCAGACAAAAAGAGACTATATGGATACTCAGGTAAACCTGTCTCAAGAAAGACAGTCTCATTTGAAATTCATACAGATTTCCCATAAATTACAAAAGTAAAAAAGGGGCAGAAAATGTTAAGATACACCCAAAAGGTTCAATACGGAAAGAAACAACCAAGCCATGCAGAAAACAAACACCCTCCTATACACAGGCACAAGTAACACTGACACAGGAGGAAACAAAACCCTCTGCAAATCAGAATTTAATTAGAGTACAAGCTAAATTTAAAACAGTGTTAGTCTATTACAGGGCATGATATAGTGTAGAAGTCCCAGAAAGCAGATTATTACTGGCTACTATAACAATACAGGGAAGAAAAGCCAGGTTGGCAGTATGAAAAGGGTGGGGAGTGAGGTCTGTGTTATGACCAGAGCATGGAAATACTACTAAAACACAAGACAGGTTAGATAATGCCAACATGAGGCACTGGCAATAAGTGCTAAAGCATCAAAACTTATTAAGTCCAATCATATACAAGGAAGTTACTAAAACCAGATCAATCTCCCAATACATCTTAACAGCTGCATCAGAACCATCTATGTTACCTTCCCAAGGTGACTAGCTGAGTGAGCAAAGCTTTTTGTTCTTCTTGTAATGTGACTGCAACTTCGCAAAGTAAATAAGAGAACAGAAGTTTAGTTATAGAGTTCTCTTTCCCTTCCGTAACACAGATACATCTCTAAGAATTATTAGGCAGTGCAGAGATGTCCCATGGAATGAATAAAATTGTTAAAGGCAGACACAGCCTATGGTAAAGTACCTCGCTGCCCACTTTAAGGGTTTCCCTATACCTGAGTGACAAAACATTCTCCCAAACCAGTACAGACAACAAACCTAGGCATGAATGTTTGTTACAGTTCTGTTTTTATTATGTGTGTGAATTTCAGGTGTTTATCTCAAAAGAGAAGAAGATCCTCTACACTGAAACTTAAGAAAGAGTCTTGCTTTAGGTAACAATAAACAGAAGTCAGCAGGTGACAGAAGACAACTTGAAGAATCACTGTCTCTTCAGCATAGCAGCAATACTAGAAATGGTGAGTGTAAGTCATTCCGCAACACATACTAAAACATACTATAAGAAATAGAGTGATTCCAAGCAAGGTCCCATTCACAGCCCTGGGAGCCTAACACGGCTGGTTTTTTTGTGACAGCTTTTGTGTTTCTATCTTCTACATGCTGTTCTCCCCCAGTTTGATACTGACGGTATTTATGTTAAAATATCATGCTTGCAGCAACTCATATTCCTATGGAGAGTATAGTCATTTCAGAACTTAAGGTAGGAAAAAAATGTTGAACTAAAAGCAGACCATCATAGTCAGAGTCATCCTGAACCAGCAAATTTGAGGTCCTATTTCTACTTCTGCTTTAGCCCTTTTGTGTGATGCTGAGCAAATAATTTAATCTTTGTCAATCCATCTTCTCTCTTGCCCTTTTGTCAGCTTGTCTATTTAAATTGTAAGCTAAGAGGCAGGGATTTTCTGCTTAGCCACTGCTAGCTAAGCACACTGGACCCTTGATCTCAATTGGTGTTTCTAGGCATTACAACAATGCAGTGAAAAAACTGAATGCATCAAAGGTGGGTATAATGTGCTACTGGATGACAGCACTTAAAGAGATCTGAAGCACTCCCCAGGTGTCTTGCATAAAACAGTTCAGCACAAAACTCTGCTGTTCAGATGAACTTGGGTTCTCCCTGTTTAGCTTCACCATAAACAATCTTTAAACAGTATGGCTTTAAGATTATAACAAGTCCAGATACAGAGATAGGAGCATTAACTCCTGCTGGTCACTGTGTGGATGTTACTTGACCCTTGCAGACTTGATAGGTTGCTTCCCCTTGCTACTGTGCCTTCTCTGTTTAAGGAATGCTTTCACCAACTGCTTTCCCTGCAGCCATGCCAGTCTACAGAGCATCCTTCCTTCCTCACATACTCTTTACTGGGCAAAGGGCCGGGAAAGCTGGTACCCATCAGGCATAAAATGTACACTTACTGCAATATCCCTAACAAACAGCAGAACAAATGGTATTTGGTGCCTCTTTGCAGTTATGTAATGTAAAGGGCAGATTTTAAGCCATTAACCTTGTTAAACCAAGAAATGGATTTTTGCTTTCAGTCGAGTTCTCCTTTCAGCTATGCTATTCAGCTTTTACTGGGAAAGAAAACAGAGTGCATGTGGCAGAAAGACAAGGTAGAAAATCAACAGACTCTGCAGAGCATTGCAACTGAATGCTGTTAAAATCTGCATCCCACAGCATACTCCACAATTTACTATCTACATAGACAATGGGCCTAAGGAACATTACTGATATAATTTTATAACTCCTAGTCACAAACCCAAGTGGCCAGAAGTAAACAAGACAGAAAAAAAGAAACCGACAAAGAGCTTAGAGAAGGACCAATTTTAAAATATTTACAATTACATGCTTAACTAAAAATAACACTTTGTGCATTAACAAATTCTGATTATAGAAATGGGTCTGACNAGACAGAAAAAAAGAAACCGACAAGGAGAAGGAGAAGGACCAACAAATTCTGATTATAAAAATGAGTCTGAGAGGCCCTGCTAGAACTGGAAAAACACACTGCCTCTCACAGCAGCAGGAAGTGAAATACCCCTTTGGAAAAAAGGGAACACAACTCTTTGAAGTGCTACCCAGAGACAAAATAAAATCAGCAGTAGGACTGTAACACTAACTATAGAGAGCCCAGACCCTGACAAGCACAGAGGAAGGACACTAAGCATAAAGTGTCCTTAATCTTCATCCAGGTGTTTGCCCCAGCCCACTCCTTAACCCCTCTCTCACCTTGCAGTAGATGGCAAGTCCAGATTACAGGCAGAAGGGGGAACAAGAAAGCAAATAAATTTGGTGTGAAACTACCTAAAGTAAATTTTAAAATGGTAGGTGCACAATGTTGCTCATAAATTTAGAATCTTAAAAAAATACCTGGGACCTACAGTGATGACCACAAGACATGTGGTATGTTACATGGCTCTGCAACTCCTCACTCAGTATCTTCTAGCCTCACTTTCTGGATTTGAAAGCAGAAAAGCATATTCCTTGAGGATAAAACTTGGGCCTTCTTGCTGCTACTCCAACAGCTTGGATCCAAATTCTGCTTGAAGAAAGTGACTGCAGCACTACAAAGGTTTGGTGAGCAGGCAGAATTTAAGATTCAAGGCAGTTTAAGTCATTCATTATTTAAGATAATGGAAAAGTTCTCAAGTGCCAAGCTGATGAAATATCTACCAATTAGCAGAATTACCACTTGAAATAGAAGCAACAGTGCAAAATGAAAACCAGGAGTGGTTCAAATAGATTTTGGAAAGGCATTTGCTAGAGGAGTGGGTCATATCCATGGAAATTTATCAAAAGAACCCCAGTGTGGACCCACTAGTATTGGAATCAAAAAAAAGAAAAAGAGGTTTCTTTCTTTCCTTTCTCCCACTCCCTTCCAAAATGGTCTGATCCAAGTAAAATGCATGCATCCCCATTGCTTTAGTGTTAAACTTTCTTCAGCGAGGGATTTGAGCCTATTGCTAGAGAAACAAAAACTGGACCCTTTCTTTTTATGTATCAGCTCAACACAACTCATACTAGATGCTCATATCACCATGTATGACTATTAAACCATTCCTCTCTCATTTATGCTAAGTCAGCCAGTACATGCTGTACCTTGCATCAGAAATTTACCAAGACACATTTTCATGAAGTTATTGGGAATAAAGCATGAGAAAGATGTATATGTCTCACAATTAGATAGTATTGTGTAATACTATGTAATAGATATTCCTACTATACTTGTCAAACAATGCAGAATTCTAGCACAGACAGCTCTGAATGCTAGCCAAAAAATGGAGAAAGTTACCTTGAACAGAAAGTAAATTAATTCAAACTGGCGGTGCTTTTTTCTCAATGTCTTTAAAGCCATTAGGTTTTATCCTAATGTAATAATCCACTTGTGGAAGAAATACTCTTTCCATTCTTATCTGCTTTGTGGATATCTGTGACAACAGCCTCATGGTGCATAGTCACCCCGGATCAGATAAAACCACTGAAGAAACTGAAATATAGTTTCTCTCAAATCTCCACAAAGAGTTGATTTCCAAGAAGGTTGTAAGACACAAACAAACAGAAAACTCAACCATCAAACAAACCAGTCTGCTTATCTGGAGGAAACATGAGAAACAGCCTAACCAGATGGCATGTGGTCAGCAGCATACTACAGTTAAAACTGCAGCATGCAGTGCTTGTTCTAAACCTGCATCTGATGTAGAATAATTTATATAGGAAGTGGGAGTGAAAAGGATACCACAAAGCTGAAAATCTGGTTTCTTCAAGCTACGGTATTTGTGCTCTGCACTACTGCAGTGGGCAGAAAATCATCGTTTGCCACAGCTAAGACCAGATGCTCTTAACTCAACCAGCCACCGGCACATGTTGTTTGTCAGAACTGTACAGGGTGAGAAAGTGAGTGGAGCTAAAATGACAAGTTTCCTGCATAAGGAGCAACACATGACAAGTATGCTGCTCACAATGGTGAGGCCACCAACCAGACAGTGACCAGCACAGAGACTGTCCCCAGCAGCCAGTGGGCCAGTACTGCTCCAATAAGCAAATGGACACGGTAAAGGGCTACACCTCCATGGGATGACTAATGGGATGCAGCACCCATTACAGCAGGGCAAGGAAAGAGATAAGCACGTACACGCAGAAATCCTGCAACAGAAGTGCTAAGGATGTCCTACAAACACACACAGGCCACTATCCACACTATCTTGTCCAAGCTTAGCACTGGGGGAAAACAACTTGTACTTTTAAAAGTCTGTATTATTGAGCATAAGAGTAACTCAAAACAGGAGTTTTAATAGAAATATATGATTATTTCTGAGTTTCAACACCTACAGAAATGAGGACTCAAAAGCTACACCTGAGGATAGACACCATTTAGGGAAAATGGGAAGCTTAAACTCCTCTCCTGGGGGCCCTCAGCCCAGGATGAACATGAGCAAAGCACCTCATGGACAACACTGGGGTTCACACTGCAAAGACAGACTGCTGTAACAGTTTGGAGGGTGGAAGCTGCATGCAGACTCCAGGTCTCCAGTGTCCTGCAGAAGCAGTGATTTCCAGAGGAAAATATCATTCACCATGAACAGAGAATGCTATGCTCTCTAATATACCTTCCACTTTATCACAAGTATTCAATTACACATATGAGGAACAACATTTAGTGCAAAGAGCTGAAGAAAAGTAAATCCAGAATTACGCTTTTCACAGAGGAAGACATGGTGTACTCCATGAACCAAACACCACAAGATTTCTATGGAGCTGGAAGGTTTTAACATACAGGGTCTCCTTGTAACTACATGATCAGGAAGTTGTGCCTCAAGATTTATGTGCACAACTTTTGTCAATTTTTTGAATATTTTGACCCAAGATGTGACACTCCCTGAAAGCTTGCTAGAAATCAAGAATCCTAAGAAGAAAGCCTTTTTTTTCCCTAGATAGGTGTAGTGGGTTGGAGTGTTACCACTACAACAGGTAACAAAACTATGTAGATGGGTTGATACCTGCTGTTTTTCCAGTTACTTCTCCCCTGACTCATTGGGGTTTTGAAGCAAGCACCTGTTAGTTCTCAGTTCACAACATTTGGGATAATCCATTCTTATTCCACTGGAATTCTTCTGTAATGTTTTCAGTATCAACAGATGCAGCAACTATAACACACCTGCTGTATTAGTGTGCATGTGTTCAATGCATGTCTGTACAAAAGGCAGGCTGGTGCAATGACTAAAAGCTCACTCTTGCAGGCACATTTCAAAGATAAGAATCCTAGTGCAAGAACATAATTTTCAAAGAGCATTTTGATTTTAGAAAAACCAACCCCAAAACTTGTGTGTCAATAGGGCAGAATACTGCAGAACTGTAAGAATGCATGTTTTACTAGAGCAGTTCCCCAAAAAAACCCCCAATTCTTCTGAAAAATCCTCTTTTTCCAGCAGCCTGCTTGTACTGTGAGCCCTCTGGGTACAAAGCCACATTAAAATGGAAAAGGGCTCAGAGAGCAGGAGAGAACAAGTGTGCTGGTCCTGCAGTGTGAATGTCAGCCTCCCAGCATGGGGAGAATGAACACAGTCTACAGTGCTAAACCAGGAGATGAACTCTTCTACCAAACAGCTGTGGAGAAAGGTTTGGACTTCAAAGGAAAATGCAAGCAAATAAACCCAACTCTTCCTTTCCATGTGGAGAACGATTATCCTTTGGAACAGCTGGGGAGGACCATGCTCTAGACTGTAATTGTCTCTCCTCCAGTACCAGATGGTAAAGGGCTGCTGCCTGCAACAACAGAGCCTTGGCCAGGGCCTATGTGACCTCCAGAATTAAATGATGACCATGCAACACAAAGAGGGACATTGAAGTGGGGAAAAAGTAATTCCCTTCAGAAGTGAACGGGAGAGTGTCTCAACTTCAGGCACATGAACTGAACTCTTAACACAATACTCAGTTTCCGTTCTGTTCAAACATGAACATTTGGAGGCTCCTCCTTCCCCACCCTTCTTCCCAGCTCAACCTTCAGCATCTGTCCAAGGGAGTAGACAAAGAAACTTCCATGGGGTCTGCTGGGTATATCATCACTCTGCACTGAACAAAACAGACCAGTCAGAGGCATGTGTCACAACTGAGCAAGTCCTTGGTCTTTCTAATCCAGTGCTGACCACTTCTCCATTTACCACAGAATGAGGAAAAGGAATTCCTGCTGCTACAGCAGTGCACTTAGGTAGTTGTGCCTGTAGGGAACACTAAGATCCCACCCAGGGTTCCATAACAAGACACTGATTATAGCTATCCCAGCCACAGGACAGGGCTGTGGTTTTACCCTGGAAGGGGATGGGCACCGGAGAGAGTGGCTGCATCCTGTTCAGATGGTGGGAGAGACAGTGAAACGGCAAAGCAAGAACTTACCTTCACTCCATCTGACTTCTTGTTCAGCAGGCTTTTGGCAGCTGTGGAGAGAAGCAGAAGTAGGTCAGATTTTGGTTTCAAGACTATCTTCTCTCTCTCTTCCCCCACCACTTCCCTCAAAAATGCATGAAACTTCAGAAGGACAACTATCCTGCTAATTCCTCTCTAGCAGCAAGAGACCTGGAAAACAGGACAAGTCACTCATCAAATCCATCCTGATAGCAGAGAGTCATCTATCCTATCTACTGTTCACCTATTTAGGCAAAAATACTACCACTTTTACCACCTCAAGAAGACCAAGTCTGAAATGATAATTTAGAGCTTTTCTGTCAATCCTCCTCTCACACACTGTGACCCCATCCAGAAGTGTCAGCAGTTACAGGGGGAAAAGCTTAAGAAATCTGTCAGATTTTTGCAACAGGATAAAGGCTGCATCTCTAAGTGCAGCCATCCACATAACAGACGTGGTTTGTAAAGGGGGTACTGATAACACAGAAGCCTTCTAATTACTGTTATTCACAGTTACTCTGAAGATGGCTGGACAGCTAAAAGGAAGGGACTGAAAAAGTGCAAAAGGCAGCATCTGACAATTGTTAAAAAAAGAGAGAATGGCAAAAGAAACAGGCAACTAGGCTGAACTTCTTCACTGAAAGATAACAATGCTCTTCTGTGCTCAACTTGAACAACTGGCACTACCAAAGAAACAGAGAATGATAAGCACACAGAGAGAGCCCACAACAAATGCTTGGCAGAAGGCACACTTGGGAGTGATGGAGATGCTCCATCTATTACAGCAAAGTGGTACATTGACAACGACTGTCAACAGTAAGACCCCATCTACAACTTCAACAGATATAAAACTTATCTTGTCTACTTATGAAGAATGTATTCAGTTGTTTCAACATCTGTAAACAGCATTAAAGACAACTACTGTACCAACACATGCTATGGCTCTCCTAATCAGCTGCTGGGAAGCGAATGGGTCTGGGCACCTGGGTTTTAGGTGCAGCAAAGATGCGGCCTAGACAAAAGGCAAGTCCTAAGACAATGCTCACGGGACCGCTGAAATGTTCCATTCCCAAAGACATGCTGACCAACTTGCACAGAGTGCTCAGTCTCTCTAGAAGCAGCAGTGTTAGGCAAAAGAGGTTTTTGCAATACCTAAGCAACTGTTCCAATTTTATGTCAATCTCATTTTCCACCCTGCCTTCCCTACAAGACCCTACAGACACAGATTAACTACACAATATTAGCTGAGTTGGTGCAAATGACTACAGCATCTCCTCCCAACAAAGAGGTGGCACCCCACATAAGCTTACTAGAGTCTTTGAATTGGTTTCCTAATTCTACTTCCTAATACAAGTATAAAGCTAGATTACAATTTTGTTTTCATTCCATTTCTCAGAAACCAAGCACACTGGAAGAACCTCATGCAGAGGTTTTCTGAATGTGGTATGTCAAAACACAGTGTTCCAATGTGCACACACAAAGGTGGGCAAAGTGACTCAAGCAACTCATCTGCCCTGCAACAGTCTCTTTGCTGAGTGTAAACATATTAAAGCATTGCAAGACTGCAAGACAAGTAAGTTCTTGCCACCTTCAAGGCATGACAAAGGCTAGCTTGATTCTACGTGCAAGTGAGGAGAACAACGTGACTGTGGGGTCAAAAGGGGTCCAGCATTCATACCACACATGCATCAAGGCATCTCACACAACAACTGCTGAAAACAAGAAACTGTTATGGCCTTACAACACTTCAAAAGCAGTAAAGGATTCTGCAACTTAACAAATATGCCAAATGGGACATCCTTGAAATGAAAAAAAAAAAACACCATCAGAGAAGCAAAACAGTACCACCATATGTTCTGGGAACGACCCAGAGACAAGCAGGGAAGCAACATTTTTCACACTTTCTGCAATTTTCCCACAACCTCATATTTGTCTCTGTGGACAGAAGACAGCTTAAAATTTTCTGCAACATTAGAGGAAATTCAGCTGAGAGTCCCTCTGTGCAGCCCAGCACTATGTAATGTGTATCCATGTCCCCTGGTGCAGCCTGCCTGTCCAGCCTCCTTCCCTGACAGCACCTCCGCATGGCACAGGCTGCTCTCCCACAGGCCTGACAGCATCCCAGTAATGTAGAAAGAAACTTGGTCTATGGTGTATTTAGTTCTTGCTTCATACTGTGGTTTATAAGGACAGCTGGAAAGCCCATGAAATGCATTCACACACGAAGGTGACTCAGACACTTCAGACAAAAGGGAAGCATGCAGGTCTACCTACAGATCAACCTGTACATGTTACAAGAAAGAAATTAAAGGGGATTTCTGCACAAGCAACAAGACTGCCTGTAACAATAACCATTTCAGAAGACAGGCAGATTAGCAAAGAGACAACAGGAGGGGAAAAATCCAAAGACACATGCAGGGAAATTTTTTACTGTTCCTGAAATGGTCTTGTACCAATGCTCTACGGCTTTCCAGGCATGAGATACTAGTACTAATTTTTTCTATCCTTCCCATTTCCTCTACATGTTAAAGGGATTAAATTCCCTCTTCTCAGTGAGTTAAGAGTTCTCCTAGAATGAAGAAACACAAAAGCACATGCTGCTAACCCAGTAACGTAAAAACACAATTCTCTTCTTGGCCTAACAAGACACTCTTCACTTAATCTCTAAAGAGAAACACAAATGGCCTCTCCTGCACATACCCCTCCCTCTTGCCACATTTCTCAGTTTTGGCCTCCATAGTAAACAGCCTGGGCTCTGGACCATGCTCCTGGCAGAAACACAAATCCCTAATGCTGAACTCATCAGCAATGAACACCAGACACTCTGGAGGTACCAGAGCCAAGAGGGGTCTGAAGAGGAATTGAAATACCCACTCCAAAGACAGCCACGGATAGTGCCTTTTCCACTGCCAGTCCTACTCCTCCTCTTCCAGAGAGAGCAGCCCTCCATCCAGCCTGCCCTTGGGTTTGCCCTGCCCTCAGCTGCCAAAACTCAGTTACATTTCTCACCTCAGTTAAGCTTCCAGAAAGTTTTTTTTGGGATGCAGGAAGAACACTGAGGTTGCTTTTATTAAGTCTGACTAACTTATCATGCTAGTCTAACACACAAGCCAAGTTCTGCCTTCTAAACACAAGCATTTATACCTGAAGAATTCTGGACATTACTGAGACTTGATAAAATAAAAATTGTATCATACCAACACAGACTTCCCAATGACACAGAATTGCAGCTTGTCATCCTCTTATTCTCAGTTCAGAGAAAGTCATATTAACTATTTCTCAACTCGATGTCACTTTTGGGGTCACCACAAAGAAGCCAACGGTCAGTGTATGAACACAAGAGCCACTTCTGGCTACCATCACAAACAATGCCCATGAATGCAGTGTAACTTCAAGAATATCTATTTATTAAGGACAAACACCACAATAAAAAGTATTCACAGAGCTTTCCTGAACTTTAGAGAGAAGAATGTAGAAGCAGAAGAAATTATTATAATCATTTACATCCAATTTGATGATGAATTAAGACTCTCTGGCTATAGTGATAAACACTTATATGCAGTAATGAAATCTGTATCACTGTAGGAAGTTGCAAATGGAAGTTACTTACTGAAATCTACTACTTTGGCAGGTCCACACTGCAGCAGTTGAGCACCATTCACTAAAATCCCTTACTGTTTCTTAAGAAATTTAGTAGATACAGAAAAAACACTTAAAAACAACTTAATTTTTCATTAAATGTGACTTAATCTTCTGCTTGGAAAATGTGGTTTCCAGTGATGTTACACTTACTTAGTCAAAGCTCTGGAAATACCTTAATAATTTTTTCCCCCTCCATATTTTCATCCTTTGGATTCATACCAGGAGTTACAAATTTCTGGTCCTGAATCAATACCTACCTAACACAACATAGTAGAAGCTTCAAATATATTACTCATTTCAGTTAAAGGAAAAAACTCAAATTTCAACCCGAGTATGAATATATATGTGTATATATATATATGTATGTACACAAAATAGCAAAAATTCAATTTCACACAGACTTCTGGAAGGGAGGTATAACAAGACAGCAAAATATTTCAGTATCATTTCAGTATTTGTAATATTTTCTCCTTCTTGCTCTTTAGTCAGCTAAAAATGTCTCTGTACAGGTTACACTAAACATGCACAGGCATATTCGGGCCTTCTTAACTTAGTTAGAAAGAACTCTGCTCCTTGCATCTGCCTCCAGCCTCTCTCAACCTCACCTATCTAGTTAAAAACCCAAACCTGCACATCGGTTAATAAAGATCTGTGGAGACATGGAACAAATTCCAGTTATTGTCACACGCTGCCATAACAGCTCCCTCACAAAACTGACTTGAGCAAGCAGTGACATTAACTCAGAAAAAAGCTCAACATCAGTTAAAAATAGAGGTTTTAGGCATAAGGCTCAATTACCTGCAATGTCTGCCTAAGGATATATTTTGAACACAGGATTTGTGCTGAAGCACGTGATAGAAGTGGATTTCACACTGTGAACGCTTGTTGAACAGCTCCCCAAATCAACAGTTGCAATCCACTTAGGAAAACAGTACTAAGAATTTCACATAGGCCATTTGTAAGTTGTGCATAAAAATCAACTTAAGGAGAACAGCTACTTCTCAGCATTTTGTGAAGATGGCTGCTCCTAAGATGAAAACCAGTTTTTTTCCATCCTTTCACTCAGTTTATAGCAAGCTTATTTACAGAGTTTTATCTACATAAATGAGTCCAGGCACCCTTAAATATTGCAGGAATCTCTGAAAACCTTGCCAACTCTTTCCTAGTAATAAATTTACGTTTACTTCTCAGAAGATGATTTATGAGTTTCTTGCATATGATCTAATCAGTTGATTTACCCAAGTGCACTTCTGTATATTGTAAGTGAATGCAGATCAGATCAGTGTTTGCTTGGATCATCTGAACATGAGAAGCTCCAGGTGAACACCCAAGTAATGTTGTGTATACCCTGGTGTGACCCTAACAATCCCACAGCAAAACTTAGATTGCATTGTTCTCTCTTGCAGCTGGATTAACACCTACCAGAGTGTGGAGAGAAGCTACAGATCCCTTATTATAACCAGGTTTCAACTTCCTGACTTATACTGAAAGGAGTGCAACTGTACCTGCTTTTAACAAAGCCTACAGCTGGCCTGAGATGCAATCTTCCAAAATGAACCACAAACAGCCAATATTAAATGGTTGAATATATCATAACTGGGGAAAGGAACCAGATATCCTTTACCTTAACTGTCCTGGGGCAAAAGGCACACAGCAAGCAGCAAATTACTCACAAAAGAACAGAAACTATTTTTTTTTGCTTTGTAAAAAGCAAGGATTTTTGATGGGCTAAAAAGAGAGAGATTACTGCTACAGATCCTTTAGGAATACAATTTGTCACAGGCCTACATAGTGAAGGAACTCCATATTACAAAATGTGACACAGGAGATAGTAATGACAACGAGATTAAAGGAGTCTTCTCATATTTCCTGCAAATAGTACAATCGCGCCTAATTAATTGATACTGGGGTCACATGAGCCTTCATTTTCCTCTTTGTTCAAAACATTTGTGAAAGAAGCTTTTAGGAGATCTCATCCCCAGACAAGAAGCAGCTTCTCTCTTCATAAATCTAGTTCCCCGTCTGCTGGGAATGGGACTTTTAAAAACCCACAAAATAGTGTCACCCAATTAAAGAAAATAAAAACCCCTTAAGGGCTTTAGGGAAAGAAACGAGTATTATTGCAGAACTCTTCAAGGGCAGTTAGATGCCTGTCACGATAAGAAAAGTTTGAGCTCTACCCAAAGTTCCCACATGAACTTTTTAACTTACTACTTTCAGTTAGCATGCATTTATTTCTTAATTCCAGCAGATGTATCTACTGCAGCAACTAGAAAACCTAAGTAAATTAAAAAATAATTACAATTTAAAAAAAAGTCAAGATCATATTACACATAGTCCTGCAAAGAAAATAGGAGTAGATGATCTCACTCCTTTAAAAATAATAAGGAAAAAAACGTAAGGAATTCCTGCTCTTGACAGAGACTTTGCATCTAAATTCACAACATCTCTCTCTGGACAGTTTTTTCTGAGTGTCTTGTACTTGGAATCACAGTTCCTATTCAAAGCAGAACTCAGTGACACTGCAAACTCTGCACTCACTATGGGCCACCAAGGATTTCCTTTTCTACAGTTGTTAACTGAAGTGGATCCAGCAGCTTCAGCCCTTGAGACAGAGAAGAAGGAGTAGAGAAAGATTTTTCTCCTCGGTACTAGCTCAGGGATTAAGTGGATGTAGAGGTCACACACCATTAAGGAGAACCCTTCTCTCTGGCATTTCATGTACTCAAAATCTGAGCCATAAGAGATTTTCTTACCTAACCACTTCTGCAGTTTCATTAGAAGTGACAACATTTGCAGACTAAAAATTAATCTAAAACTACTGTTTCTAAAAAAAAAAAAAAAAAGAATAAAACCCCTGTCTGTTTCAGAATCATCAATTAAGTGAAATAAAAACGAGCTGTGTAAATAGAACAAAAACAGTTCACATCAGCAGAAGGCCCAAGAAAATGTTTAGTTCTGTATAGGCCTGCGAAGTCCTGTCATTGTGCCATAGCTCGTCAAGTAGTTATTTCAGTATCAATCTCAGACAACAGTATAGAATTTTTAAGTCCTGTAATAGCACAATCCTGGGACAGATGAATGGATAAAATCACTCCATCCCTTTAAGGCCAAACTATGAGAAATGCAGTAAAAAGAAATTGCTGTAGCCACAAGTAGTGCTAACACATTGGCACAGGTTTACCTGAAAGCAAGAACCAAGAAAAAAAATGTTCGAATGTTGCAGAGGGTTGTCCCTTAATTGCAGCATGTTTTCACATAATTTTTTTTTTTTAATCACCACACAGAAGGTTAAAAACGTTGCCTTGAGTTCACAGAAGAATGTATGCATGAACGTGCACTTTGTATGCTGGTATGACCATTTCACAGAGGTTTTCATTCCGATAACAAGTTCATTGTAACAACACCCAGAATATAATTATTGGTTTCCACCATTAGTAAATGGCCAGATGAAATTAATACACTTCCATCATCACATTATCCATATAGCAGACTTCCACTTGAAAGCAGCTGTAGTCAGGTGCAATAAAAATCTGACTCATGCATTCAATGATTGCTCTTTTAAAAGAGAAAAAAATACAGAGAGGGTAAAGAAAACAAAGAATCCCATAAACCAAAAGCACTTACAAATGGAGGTTTTCCACCCAAATGGAAATGGACACAGATCAGACTGCGTCACCTAGGTGTGCCGAGCCAAGACAGTAATCTTCTAAAAAGCATGGGTTTACATGTCGAGATTTGCATTTTCAGTAAATGCACTACGTAATGCACTTGGGTGGGAGCCAGACTACCAGCTATTAAATTTAAAAAGATGAAAACCACTTCTGAGACTCCAAGAAGGAAAACTAATAGCTAGACACTTCAGACCCATTTTTGATGAGTTAAAGTAATACAATACCCAAAAAGCTCCTGTCCCTATTCTCACCAATATTACTTCCCTGTCCCTGCCTGAGGTCTAAAGGAAACACTCCTACCTAATAAGAGCTCTTCACTCCTGGTGTATGACAGGAAAGCTGATGATACCAGCTAGAATTTCTCACAAGTAATTCGCTAACAAAATACCATGAGATGATTATGGAGGCTGACTTTATTTCTGTTTTGTACCAGACTACAATACTATGTGTTCCTCTCCAAACAAATAATTTCCTATTTCATGCTGGTCACCAGGCGACGCAAAGCGACCACCATTACACCATGATGAACTGAAAGCATGTTTCTTCCCCTCCTACTTGACCCCAAAAAGGTTAAAATATTCTCCAGCTCATTCACACAAAGCAAAACCAAGGACGGGATGGGAATATTGAGGACTTACCTGAAAAATTCCGAGACACAAGCATCGTCGTGAGGATTGCACCCTGTGGGGAAGAGAAAGCAGGGATAACAGAAAGTGCCACTTGAGAAAGGGACTGGGCTGACCCACGGAGAACACAATACATCAGTTACCAATGCAGAGGTAAAGCAATGCTACCCTGAAGAACCCTAGTGTATCCAGGATTCCAATGTGTGGCTGTTGCACCTGACACAGGACCACTCACAGTCCTGCCTTTCTAGAGCAGCAGCTGGATGCCAGGCAGAATAGCCTAGGAAATACGAAATGGCACTGAGAATTACACTTAAACACATAGCTGCTTCCTAGCTTTCAAACAGCAGACAGCTGCTTTGTGCACAGGCCAGAGGCTTTGCCCCAGCTGCAGGCAACTGCTAACACTAGAATTGGAAGGTGCAGAGTGTTCAGAACCAGCTGCTCTATTTCAACTTGCTGGCAGAAAGTAGAAGGGGTGAATATGTAGCAGAAGAAGCATGGGAAGCTTAGAGCTTGGAGAAAGAAACTATCCAGCTCTTCAGTACACTCTTTCAATACCCTGTACTGGAGGATCACATAAGGTACTTCTCTAACACTGTGCTAGTCATGGAAAAAAGTATTGTTGCTAGGAAGGCACTAACCTCAAATTCAGAGAACTAAAAACAAACTTAAGGCAAATTAAGATGTACTTACCTTTAGCTTCCTTCTTGCATTGAACTTTCTCAAGCATTCCACAGTCTCCTGCCTGTGCATCATCGATGCGACAGTGGATCGTTGCTGAAAAACAGAAACAGCAGATCAACAACACACCCATACCAAATAAGCCAGGGAAGTTTATTCCACTTACATTGATCAATCAAGACATTCAAGCCGACATGGCCAAGCCTCTCACCACTGCATGGCTGCAGAATACTGCAACTGGTTCATGACTTGAGAACTTCCATCAAGACACATTAAATCAAGATAGGCTATTACAGTACTGTGCCAAAGAAACTTATGACTGAGGTACAGGTGAGAATCAGTGCTCCCTGTCTTTCAGGCACATGCAAGATTTAAGATAGTACGAAGACAAAGCCAAATGAACAAGCATACCCATGGGGAACCGAGTTAGAGGCACTATAGAAAAAACCTGGGTTGCAGTAGTTAGAGCTGGAAAGGGAAATTTCAAGCAGTAAGTGAATACTTGTGAGCAGCAGCCTTTTTGGACATGGCAACATCCTGAATGTGAATGTAAGAGGTTGACTAGCAGAGGCCTTGGCACCTTTGTATAAGTATTGCAGAAAGAGATTCTCAGCATTTAAGAGAAAAGATCATGCATTTCTATTGTACGAATGCAAAAAAAGGAGCATAATCTCTATCTAGTGATACACATCTGTCATCCACAGCAGAGTGGGATCCCATCAGCTGCCAAAAGACAACTTCCCAGAAGTGTTGCAGTCATTAATACCACATGAGGAAATCAGAGACTGATAGTGCCAAGCATTTAGAGCACATGAGGAAGTCAGTGACTAATGCCAAAGTAGCTGTTGCTCTTGCATAGTTACCAAACCTGAATCGCCTTTACAAGGATAGTGGGTGAATTTCTAACCTGGCAGATAAGTGTGAACAAAGTCTCCACTACCTTTCTCTTGCTTGGAAAAAATTCTGCAATACCCAGAAGAACTGTAAACCATGCTTATATTCAGCTAGTTTATAGGAAGTCTCTGCTTTGATCCTATTGTCAAAGCTGGTCACACACTGCAGTACACATGGCAGCCTGTGGGGAGAATGTAGCCGAAGTGTCCCCAAACAACTCTGGTGGTCACTGTTCATCCAGCCTCCTCAGGAGAGACAGTGATGTCCAGTTGTTCAATGTGAGCTTACAAGAATCAGGACACTTACTTCAGAAGTTCAGTGATGCTAAGAAATGCAGTGTCTCAGATAAACTTTTAAGATTTCCTACAACATTTACTTAGAGGAGCCATACATCTCCAGAAAGGAAACATATGTTGTGCACACAGGGACTGCAAAGCAAAGGGAAACAACAGACTCAACAGAAAGCAGTTTCAGCGAGAGGCTGACATGGCTGGGAAGTGAAATCAGACTCCCCTTAGCTCAGAGAAGAAAAGTTGCCACAGGGAGTGGGCTATCATAAAACAACTTTGGCTACAGGCATTGGGAGGAAAGTTAAATATACAGGAACTGCAACTGATTACAAGCATGCAAGGAGAAAAAAAAAAAAAAAGAGATGCAGTCTCAGCTAGTGTGAAGTTCTGACTTCCAAGGAACTTGCATCGTTTTACAGCAGACACTCCTGTTAGACAGATGTTCACATAAATAAGTTTAAATTGCTAATCTGTGGATTTGTGGTAGAAGGACACCACCACCACCGTTTCTCAAGAACAAATGAGCAAAGGAACACACTAGACCCATCCCAGAAGTATGCTGTGGTATTACAAGAGCATCTGTTTAGACTTAGGTGAAACTATTTCATCCTGCAGAGATAAAAGTGCATCATTGCTACTCTCCCCTATGCCCATGCCCAACTGTGTTCTGGGATTTACTTGCCAACTTTGCAAAAGATGAAAAATACTTATGTGTGAGGTCTGGCAAGGCAGAAAACTATGTACACAGAACAGCAAAAGACTTTTTGCTGATTTCAACTTAACAGCCAGTTAAGCTGCAGCATAGCAGAAATGTCCCAAGTATTGCAAAGATGCTATGCCATAAACTGAAATAGATGAAGAACAAAATGTCCCTAAAATTTTTGTCTGATGTCAAACTCCATTTGACATTTTAGGACAATATGGATTGGAAAAGATATGGGGAAAAACCAGAAACTATGGACACTGACAAAATTACAAAAGAATAAGGAATTTTCTTTTCTACTGTGTCAATAAAAGCACCAGAGCAAACAAAGTTGGCTTGTTGAAGTTCAGTATGCAAAAAAATCATAATTTGAAATATTTGAAATATTCTGAGTTTTTCAAGTCTTCCTGGCATGTCTATTCCAGGTAAATCACAAATCAACCTGTAGTAAGGAGAACACTTACACAAACCCATGGGTGTTTGAGAGCCTGGTCAGCTGTGATGCGCTTTGCTGGGTTTATCGTCAGCATCTGGTTGATCAAGTTCTTGGCTTCAGGAGTCACAGTGTCCCACTCAGGTGATGGGAACTAAAAGAGGAAGAAGGAAAAGATGATGAAGTGAATAGAAATATATTCTACTAGCAGAAGACATTCTCCCCTGCTACACAGCTAAATTCCAGCCTTTGCCTTTTGATACCAGGGCTAACACATTTGCTAAAACCACCAATTTTTGTGAAAACCCATCGTGAACAAAAATCATCCAGAATCCAGCAAATGCATGGTACCAGACAGCAGGACACACATGTATCATTCACCAGACATAAGCAAGAAGATTAAGAGTTTAAAAGCCTTTTAGGAATCACTCAGACTTTTGAATTTCTTTCATACTCAACAATCAAAAAAGTAAAGTCACAGATCTTTTTTACTGAGTTCTTACATGAAAAAAACAACCACTATCTTTTTTTTACCCCACCTGTCTCTTTCTCCAGCATGCTAAAAGCTGTAACAGCTTATGGAAAATCACAAACAGTTAACTACAGCAAAACTGCATGAAAGCAAAACCCACTAACAGAGAACATCCCATCAGGTACACTTTTCCCACCACAAAACACAATATACTGGAACAATACCAGTCACTTAGGTGTAGCAACCCACCAGCAAGTTGTTACCAACCACCTACCATACCAAGATCATTACCTGGGGAGTAAGAGAGATGTAACAGTGGATGGGAATACAGAGGCATGAAAACAAAGAAAAGAATTTCAAGTATTTCAGCTGCTGATCATCCATGAGGGGTAACTGCTTTCTGCTTTAATTCCATTAATGATAAAGATGAGATATTTACACCATCCTGCAGATGCTTACATGTGGTATGGATGACAGCATGCTGAGATTAAATCCTATGAATCTACTGTACAAATACAGGTGAAATTCAGAACACAAATATGCTGTTGGGGTAAAGTTTCCTGTCTTTAAGTGAAAAAAACATTTTCTTACGGTACTACATTATTTAGAAAAAGTCTATTCCATCTTTTTTTCTCCTGCTTTTTTAGGGCTTTATTCAGTTGGGTCATAACAATGCACCTGCCGTATTTGATTTGCATATAATTTTATTTCTGCATTCCCAGGCATTGGTAAGGCATTATACAATTTGTTCTGCAAACATTGCAAGAGGCTACTCAAAAATCATGATAGAGGCTTCAAGCCAGGACACTTCCCCCACACCTGAACTCTGAAGTATTCATGGTAATGTGTTGCAAAACCCCTACCCAACAGCAGAAAGAGGGGAAAAAAAAAAAAAAAAAAAAATCACTGTTGCCACTTCGTCTCTGGTCAAGGGAGAACAGACTGGTCCTGGCATACAGGCCCCTCGGTGCTGGGTAAAGACACCAGGGGCAGGTGCATCAGTAAAACTAGAGCAGTTTTCTATCAGGCAAAACGAGGGAAGAATCTACTGAAATTTGTTCAAAATAGATAAGAATTAAAAAACAATAGATAGATAAGGAGGGACCAGGCACTTCACTCTTCATGACTTACAGAAAGAGGTATTTAACCCCTGAAGTGCTTTGAAAATCCCCATTGATATAATTAGTGCAAAAATGCTTCAAATAAGAACAAGCAACACAAAAACCAGAGGGGTGGCAAGGCAAGAGAAGAACACAAGTCCATTTAGGGCTATCAAGTACAAAGACATCACTTTGCTTTCACTCAGGAAGCCACTGAGCCAGGACACAGGCAGACCTTTGTTCTCACCAGTACAGCTGCTCTCATGGTCTCAAGCACAGAACTCTCACCGTCTCAAGCACAGAAGCTGGGAGGTAACCGGCAGAAGGAGTCCAGCAGAACCCTCACCTTTTGGGGTTTCATTTTTGTTTAATAGAGACCACAAGACAGCCTACAAAATTAACTCCCCAACTTCCTTTTGATATTCATGCCCACAGGCTTCGAGCTAGGATTTCCAGGAGTTCCTTCTTCCCTCTCAAGCCTCTCCTTACATGGAAGAATTTATGTCAAACATTAAAGCTGTGGTACACAGCTTTAACCACATTTTATACCACCTTTGCTTCCCTCAGTACTAACCTCCTTGCTATTCCACTTCCAGGCACTTTTTACACCTCAGTTTGGCCATGCTCTAAGAAGTGTTCCATGAACTGCTTGGCTTTTTACCAGAGCCTCCAACCCACCATGCTGATCCCCACCACAAAGCCACCCCTCCAATGGCCCCCACTATTCAGTCTTCTCACTGGGCTCCATGCTTTCCATGGACTATGGAACAGAGGAGACCAAAGACCATAATTTATTATTCTACAAAATACAACATCACACTTTTTATTAGGCCTTGATAAAGACAAGCTTCTTCATTCTACCTTCCCTCTACTCCACCGAAAATGTTAGCACTGGCTAATCTGCAACACTTCATGGTAAATTGCTAGAAGGCACCGTTTCCCACCCCCTGCATTTCCCTAACGAGTGTCAACATCCTAGTGCCCGCTGTAGTGCTTTCCCCACATCCCTTCCGTAGCCCCAGACAGGGCTGTATCCCAGGCAGTGAAGACAATGAGGTGTATGAGCACGTCAAACGTCACTTTGCACAGAAGCTTGGGGCCTGCTGCTGGACGCCAGGTAAGATAGTGCCATGTTTTGGATGGCTTCTACACCCATGCAGGTACTCAGCAAGAAAGTGCCCTTACGTCATAGGCTCCGGCTTTGATCTGCTGATAGAGTTTGTGCTGATCTTCATCCCAAAAGGGAGGGTACCCCACTAGTAATATGTACAGAATCACTCCTGGGAGGGAGAGACACAGATACACTATGGTTAGGCTAATACGCCAATTATTCCTTCAGCCCCTCTTCCTTCCCTCTTGACAGTCCCCAAGGCAATGATTGCTCCATATCTTCATTTTGCTATCGTATTTAGCCTTCTGAGATAGCAAAACACAGTACAAACCTATCATCTGCTGAACCTCACCCTGGCACTTCGTGTTCAGCTCTTAATGCCAGCGCCAGGAGCAAGAACAAGCTGCATGATGTCCTTCTACCCTCCCCCAGCTACCATGGCTGGCGAGCCACAACTCCCAGCTGCTCTCAGAGTAAGATGGAGCCACATCTCCTAGGGTTCCTGGGCAGCAAGGGACGTTTTAGGAAGGACTCTGTTTTTAGATGCTTACTGTGCATGGTGTTGGGACAAAAATGACACTGACAAAGCTGACACTCCTGGCCTGCAGAGAACCATTTAGTCCATGTCAGGCAACACTGATATCATACATCTTTAAACTTATCAGTCCCAGATACATTTACACTTGTATTTTTTCTTTTAAAAAAATCATCCCTCTTCAGTATTTCATCTTCTACATAGTTAGTGTAGTAGGAAATTGCTACAGTTATCTAAACAACTGACTCTGCAAAGCATAGACAGTCCTGTCTCTTGAGTCTCAAACATCTGATAGATGGCCTGAGGAAAGGATTAGGAGCCAAAATCAAACGAGTTCAGGCTCCAGTATTCATTCCATCTACACAAGGTGCTTATCCTCAATTGTGCCTTCATATCTCCACCCAGTAAGTAGGAGCACTGTGTACCCTCCCAGCAACAGGCTACAAGGAATCACTCTTTTACATGGAATGACGTTGTTTAAGTGTAAAACATTTTGACAGAATCTTACCACATGCCCATATATCCACTGGTTTTCCATAAGGATCTTTTCTTAAGACTTCAGGGGAGAGGTAGCCTGGAGTACCAGCAAACCCTGCCAGAAAATGGATGACATGAAGTACTTGACAGTACCCAAGCGGAAGAGATCTTGCCATATTACAAAATCCACTAGTGGTAACTAACAAATTCCAAAACCCATCTCTCCCACCCTTCATCTCATATTAGCTAGAGATGTCTCTTGGTAAACCAACAAAAAGAGGCAAAAAACCCCCAAATAAAACAGAAAATCAGATGGGATCCAAGGCCTGTGTATTGCAAGAAAAACAGACAAGTAAGAGGGACCATGTCAACCAGCTGGGCACAAACTTGTATGCCAGGACTTGTATCATTGTTACATCTAATGGCTTGGAGTTTGAAAACACAAGACACAGATGGGACACATCTGATTGCCAAATGGTGTGGGGAGACCAGGAGAAGAAGTCATCTTTCCAGAATCTCTGCAACACTGCAGAGTCTCAGAGCTGATCTTTAGCCCGAAAAGGTCTCATTTCTAATTATGTTTTAGCTAAACAAAGATAAGGTCAGATCCAAATGTGCCTGAGGAAGGCCAGGTCAAATGCATTTCTGTAAAGAGACCAAACAAAATTCCAGATGTCTACACTTCTGAGCAGTAGGAAAGTTCAGATCAGGGTCTAAACTTAGCAGCTGCATTCATCTCTGACACTAGCACCTACTGTAAACTGAGAAGAAAAGTAGAGAAACACATAGCCATTTTTTCTGTATTTATCCGTTTTTCCTCTATTGCACCTAGGCTTATGCCTACGACCCAGAGGTTGACACGCTTGAAAAAGAAGCAGCCAAGTACACTGAAGTGTGCTGGAAAAGCTGAGAGAAAATACTCAGGAGGATGCAACTCAACCAGCCACCAGGAAAAAGGGGAACAAAGCTGGGAAAGCTCAGTCTTACCAAACCAGGCCTGCTGCTCTCCCTGGACTTCTATAGCCAGTCCGAAGTCAGCCAGTTTGACAGCAGCACCCTTACATTTACTTGCTAGTAGCAAATTCTCAGGCTGAGGAGAAGAAAGAAAAAAGAAAGTAAGAATGAAAGATCTTTGTTAAAACCTCTGACCTAGTATTCACATCACTAAATTGCACCTGCTGACTGAATTTAGCATGCAGTACTAAACCTGTTCAGGTGAGGACACAGCAGCAGCAATGAATGGCCTTGACCTAGAGTGGCAGAAAATTTTCAAATCTAACACAAATCCTCTGGCTCCTCTGCAGGAGCTAGAGCCTCTTCCAACCCAGCCCATACATTACATGCTGACACCAGAGGGCACTGGCAGTACAGTTGCTGCAGCATCTAAGCCAAAATTCGATTCTGCCCTCCTCAAAGAGAGTAACTGGGGGGAGGGGGAAAGGGGGGGGAGAAAGGAGGGACAATGCAGTAAATACAGTCTGCAGTGATGTTTCTCCTCTTGAACATTAGACAGTCCCCAAGGCACTGAAAAAGTAAATATGATGCTAATACAGGCTGCCAAATACACTGCTGTAATGTGGGAAGGCATCATCTGGCTAGGCAGTAGTTTTCATCCCTTACAGAAAAAGCCTCAGCCTCAAATTGGCATAAGCAGCACAGCAGTGAGTATTCTTCTAAGCAGTTTTTTCATGCTACACATTTACAGCAGCATAAAATACTCTGTCTTGCTACTGCTGCCATCACTTATACAAGAAGCAGCCATGTCACTTCCTCCATGTGCCAGGAAAGGGAAACAGACTTTTGACCCTCACACTTCCACCTTGAATGAATCTCACTCAAACCATAATTCTGTTGTGTTCCAGCAGAGGACTTCAGCAGAAGGCTTAACACAACTCCAAAAACTGGACTGAGAATTGGCAGCTTCATTTGAAGCACCAGAGTAGCTAGTTACATAGGACCCCTTGAAACCCCAAAGCCTTTAAGGTGATGGCTATTATGGCTTTGCAGGAAAATCAACTTGAAGATAGGCAGGTCAAATGTGGTTTCTCATCCTATCCCCTTCTCATCTTTCGTGCAATTCATATCAAGTTGATTTTTTAACTGAGCAGGATGGTAGCCTGGAAATCCAGAAACAGGAGCTTGTCTCAGTTTCACAAATATGATGAAGGTCTTTTTTGCAGCCTGCTTACCATTTTCACCCCATAGCAACTCTTTACCCCTGTTCTACCTGACAGGCACAAGATGCTTTGCTCACTCATATGTCTTAAACTACTGGGCATGTGCCTACTTCTGTTTTGAATGAAGGGAGAAAAGCCTTCCTCAACAGAGTCCTTGCCATAAGCAGCATGGAAGGAGGGGGAACTGGGTCTCGATACATTTGGATGACGCTGGCTCTTCACTATATGGAAAATAGTTTGCAGTAATTAAGCTTCACTAATGAAAATTCACCACTATAAAAAAGACCCTAAAGCAGAAGACCAATTAAATCTTCTGAAAATCCCTCCCAACTTCAGATTGCACCTGGGCTTAGCCTGACTAAGAAAGAGCGACATTTAAGACAGACTTGTGCTAGTTAAGCACTATTTGTAGCTCTATTTTAGAAGCAAACACCTTAAGGCAAATGGTGCTTACCCATGTGCTTGTTTGCCAACATACAGGTTTGTCTCAGGTTTCACATTTTTGGTGAGGATGTTAATGCACTCCCTAATTTCTTACAGCCCCTGTGGGCAGATCAACATTTGACATTCTTTAATACCATGTTATCCAAAAGACAGGCTTATGAAAGGGAGGTGCAAAAGACAAAACTTCACTTGAAGTAAGCTCTGCAGTTATTACACACTGACCCTGAAGGCCAAGCTTCTGGCCAGGATCTAAATATTAAATAAAAAGCATAGGAACTTTCATTGCTAAAAGGAATGGTTACTCCTCAGGCCTGGATAGTTTCAGTCAATCAGAGCAAGCAACAGAAGAAACATATTGACTACAGCAGGGAGTGTCTAGCAGCTGGTAAGTTCTAAACAAGTTGCTAGCTTTTGGAAGGAAACCAGATTATATCTGAACACAAGGAAAACATCTGTACTGGAAAACACTGCTGATTTTCACAGACTCCCTAATTTTGGGCAGTAGTGCCTCTTGGATATTGCTTTCTCAAGAGCTGGTGTTGGGTCTAAGGAAGAGCAGCCACAGTCCACAGTAGATCACTTGTATTCTTTCACAGTGCTGTGAACCAGAAGGTCAAAAGTGTTGCATGGGAGTTTGCCAGAAACACGAAGGATTTTCCACTAGATCAAAACACCAGAGGAACGCTGACACCAAGCTTGCAACGTGCTTTTACCTTGCTGTCTGCACAATATTTTTCTACTTTCCCCTTGTACATTGTTGAACAAGCCCAAACCAATACTAGTAGCAGGTGTCATCCTGCATTAATTTGACTGGACCAATGGTGACCATCACCATTCCCACTTCAGACAGAGAGGGCTCCAGGGCACGCAGACCTTCCCGCACAAATCTCTTCATTCTGGAGCCTGCCCAGCTCCCAGCACAGCTGCACTGTGTGGGAAGGGAGTTTAGGTGACTACACTGCGGAGGCTTTGGGGCTAAAAATGTGTTATAATGTGTCAAATGATTGATTCATCCAGTCTTTCACTGGCCAGCAGTTTTGGTTTTAGATTAAAAGTGCTTCTACTGATGAGAGAAGAAAGAAATGACACAAAAAATTCTTGTTGAACATCTCTGCCCTAGCGCAGTGGCATGTGTTTGGCAACAATGTAGAATAAAAATACACATGCTCAGTGCAGACAAACTCATCCTGGCAGATTGAACAAAGATTGCTCCAGGTCTCTAGAGATCTCTTAAATCACAAACTAGAAAGTGTCCTTCATTATAATGAATCCTACCCAAGTTTCTCTGGAAGCATACTTCACTCCAAGATTCACAGCTACTCCATCCTGGAGCTGCCTCAGAGAGGCTGAGAGCTGGCAAGGTTCACAAAGACTGAAAACTTCCTTGGGAGTTCAGCACACCCTCTAGAAAACTCTGAAGAAGCGAAATTGTGCTTCAGGAACCCCTGAACCCAGTTCAAGTGAAAAAAAACCCCAAACCCAAACAAAAAAAAAACCCACACAAAAACCCCTGCCAGCTGGCAACAAAATATTCCTGTCTTGCCTCTTCCAATGATCCCCTGGCTGCTCTCCTCAGACTGCAGCACAGAGGAAACATTACCTTCAAGTCCCTGTGCACGATATCATGCTGGTGAATGTGATTCACACTCTCCAGTATCTGATGAATACAGTGGCTGCAAGATAAAAGGGAGAGACACACAAAGTTATGCACACACATTTAACATCTCACCTCATCCCAGAACTATTTCCCTAACTTTTATATTTGTATTAGGGGGCATTCAATATCCCATGCTGAATCTGTTCATCATGACCACTGGATGCCACAGCTCAGCACCATCTCAACTGAACAACCACAGCCCACCCAGCAACAGGATGCTAAGCATCCTTTCTGTAGCAGGACCCCAAAGCCTCTCTCCTACCTCCCATCATTTCCTTCCTTCCCTTCCCATCACACCAAGCCTCTCACTTGTTTCTTCAGCCAACAATGCCCACCCCACACAGAACAACCAAGGTGTCTGAGTATCTTCAAACAGCAGCCGAAATTGTGCAAGCAGGACCAAATTGCTCCAGGAAACATTCCACTGGGCTAGTCCCGAGCAAAGAATAAACTTTGGGAGAGCAGCAGCCTCCCCCAGCAAATTCAGGATGACGACGCCTGGGCGCCTGCCAGTTTGCAAAGCTTTCAGAGCAGCATCTCAAGCACTTTATATACACAATGTGCACACACACCCGCTTGCTGGGTGCCTTTTAAGTACAGATCCCACTTAAGGGGTTAGTAATCTGAAAAGCAGACTCATTCCGTTAAGTGCAGCGTGCTGCACTCCCCCAGCTCACAGAAAACCCTGTCTCTGCCATTCTCACTGCTGTAAACCACAGGGACAAAACCAAGATGTTATTTACACCTGTCGCGTAATGACAGCACAACCCACCCATGGGTGAGATTCCAGGTTGGAACCATTTCTTCCACTAAACATTTACTCAGCTCCCAAGGCTCAATGTGGAATGGAATAGGGGTTTTGACAACTATGGCTGGGCAGTAAGCATGCAGATGTGGACAGCTCAGAGACCTCTCAGACCCTTCACTGACTTCTACAAATCTCAGAGGAACAAATTTGAAATCAGCGAAATACTTGAGGGAAGGAAAAATGGCTACAGGAAAAGATGGGAAGAGGGTGAGGAGAGGAAGAGGAAAGGAGGCGCAGCACTGTGTATTTGCTACCCCCACCCCTCTGAGCTGGCAGTGTCATCCTCAGGGTCGGAATCCATGAAAATCTCCCTGCTCCCAAAACAAAAATGTATAATTAGAACAGAGCTGAGTCTGAGCGAGAGAGATTTTCTGGCCAAAAATGGCAAAAGTGTGAGGTGTCCCAGGCAAGCCAAACACGGCAGATTGGCACGGACCTCGCTCCCTCGCTCTCTCAGACTGCTCTGGAATTCAGCACAGCATGGGGAGAGAAAGGGAGGAGTTTCACTCTGTCATCTTGTGGGCACTTGGAGACCTGACCAGCTGACAGTCAGAGGGCTGAGCACCCTAAGGAGGGCTCACAGAGCAACAGACAGTCCTTCTTTTCCCCTAACCCTGCCATAATTTTCCTGAACAGTGTCAGTCACTGACAGCTCTTGAGCACTTCAGGGAACAGGCACTGGCAAGAGGAACAGGGGAAGGATTATGATTGATAACCTCAAAACTTCCCAACTTCAAGGCAGAGTGGCATGACTGACTGTGTATCTGTCTGAGATGCTGTGCCTACAAGATCTGTACACCCCACTGAAAACATCTATGGGGCTCTCAGACCTCTCTGCCAGGAGTTCCAGCAGTGCTGATGAGTTCACTGGCTTTCCCAATCACCAGATGGCTCCTGGCAGAGCACGCAGGGCAGTGCCTCGTTTGAAAGTCTGCAATGCCCAGAAGACAGAGGCTGTAAGTGAGCCACGAGGAAAGCAAATAAGTGCCTGCAGACTCCATCAGCAGTACGTGCACTTATACCCCAGATCACGCTCTCTTTCCTTCCTTGCACTCAGTATCAGCTTCCTCATAGTACTGCCTACCAAGCTCAACCTGCCACAGTACCCACTACTTCCTTCTTACTCCTCCCTTCTCACGGCTCCCCTAATTCCTGCTTCAGCAAGGGTTAGTATGGGATAAGAACACGACTGCAGAATAAGCAGGGTGAAATGTCACCACTGGGCCACTCCCAGGCCATGCAAAAGCAGAATAGGAGTGGCCTAATCCTGGCTTTGATTCCAGATGCTGCATGGCCAGCAGATGGATGGGTCAGACAACACCCTCAGCTACTGCTGCACATAGCATCCACTCTGTATAAACAGGGACAAGCATATGCCACTTCAGGAAGCTCACATGTGGGAGAGAGGGGACACATTCAGGAACAGAAGGGCATAACTCCCAAATCTTTTTAACATTGAAATTTGAAGGTTGCTTTCTCATACTGTGCCTTTCGTCGCTGCACCGACCAGCTGACAGTCAGAGAGGGCTTCCACAGGAACACAGCCTTCAAAGCCCCCTCTCCTCACTGCCCTGTAAACCATTACCTAGACACAGGCAAGTTGAATGGGTCTGCCCAACAGCAGTGGCACATCACTGGAAATCCTGCTAGAAGGAGAAGGCCAAGCAGGCAGCACCCTCACAGCTCTCCTTTATGTTTGCTCAGTAAGGACACACTGTCACCACCCGCCACAAAGACCAGGTGGACAAAGCTGCTAGCAGTGGCTCTCCCAGCAAAGAGCACAGCAGCTGCAAGTGCTGCAAGACAGCAATGTCTGCAAGTGGGCAAGGGCTAGAGCTGTGCTGAGTCAGGCTGTCTGGTGACAGCAAGTTCATGCTAATAGCAGAAAGAAGATGTGTTTTATCCAGACAATGGGTAAGAGTGTTAGAACAAAGCCACACACAGACCAGCAGTCAGGAAACTCATTCAACTTGTACATGTTGAACATGTTGAACACACGTGGAAGGGTCTGGAAACAGTCTTACCTGGCATCTGCTTCACTGTAGTATTCTCTAGCAACAATATCCTCAAAGAGCTCCCCACCAGTAACCCTGGAGTGCAAAAGAACAAAGGATGTATGTTACAGAGCCCCATGCTTGTGCAGTTCGAGGCTGCACAGGATGTATATGGCACCCACCTGGGCCCTTTGCCACAGCCTGTGTGGGAAACTGTTACAGGGGAGCCAGGGCAGTGCTCCACCACCATGGCCCCAGCACTGCTGTGTCCTTGTGACTGACCCCTTGCACTGCCTTTTCACTAGCACTGTACAGGACACTGCTGACACACTGTGCACGAATTGCCCATACCTTTGCTGAGCTTAGGTATGCTGAGCTTGGGACAGCCCTCCTCTGACCCCCACTGGGTTGCCTCAGAGACAAAAATCAAACAGTCTCCATACACAGGACAGACATTCTTTGCCATCTCACACTTAAACCTGGTGCCAGGAGCCTTCCTGGTCTGTCCCCACCACACAGTCAATGGATTTTTGTCAAATAGGACAGAGGTATTTACAGGTCTCAAAAGAGAAAGGGAGAATTATACTAATGCAGGTGCTTTTTATTCCACTCTTAGTCAATCATCAATGTGCCTGCATCACTGGTGAAGCATCAGAGACAGACACTTACAGATCAAAGACGAGGTAATGGAAACCTTCTTCTGAAATACTGTCATGGAGTCGCACTGCAAAAACATAATCAAGAAATGGAGATTTACAGAGTATGTAGCAAATATGACACTTCACAAATCAAGTTCTCCCTTAACCCACTCAGTCTATTAATCCTCCATGCCCTTCACTCTGTGTGTTCCCTTAGTGACCTATTTCCTTCTGTTATCTCAAAGGAACAGATGGGTGTCCTTCACATACATTCACCCCTCTCCAGCGTCAAAACAAGCTCTGAGTATCTTTGACCTCCTGTTCATTCTTCCTCTCTAATGTTCCAGTACCCTCCTTTCACATCTGCAAACTTTTTCCTACATGCTCATGTTTTGGCATCTCTCCCCATCCATTCTTTATTTCCTAAAACAAACCTTCTTCCAAGTCCTGAAACAAGCCCCCAGTCCATAAATTGACTTCTGACCCTACCTGCATGTCAGTACTGGTCTCCTTTCTGCCTTTTATCTGTAAGGCTCAATGATGTTCTCTTCTGTTCCTTCTTTTTCCCTCATTTCATTCTAGCTTACACTGCAAATCCTTACCCAAAATTCAGAACCAGTTTCTTGTCTCATTTTTCTGACCTGCTTGTTTTCAAAGATATATCTGATCACATTCTGCTTCTCAAAATTTCATCCACCTTAAGCTTCCTTACCTACCCCCCCTTTATTATACTCCTATTGCCTAAATTAACTTCCATCTTTTACTTTTCCATGTCCCAGGCCCATGATGGGCCACTTTCCCCTAATATTTTGGGATCTCTGAGGTTCTGTTCTCCTTTCCCCATGTTACACACAGACAATGACTACTGCCCTTATGCATTCAGCACAGTGCCATTTCCTCCTGTCTGAATCAAAATCTCAATTTCTTTGACCATTCTTGGATACCTAGGCACTACTGTAACACAAGAGGAGAAACTTCATATTGCTATGTAAGCCCTACTTTTTGTTTTTCTCCTCTGCTGCAGAACTTCACTCTTTTCCCTGCCAGTCAGTCACAAGTTAGCAATTGTCTTTGACTCAATTCCTAAACCTTCACATCCTGACTAGAACAAGATGTCTTCTTCACATGCCCATCTATAGTTTTTCCCTATTGATTCACCCAACTAAAGTAACTAGTTGAGACAAGACTGGGTCTCAGTCACTTTAGCACCTTGTAATTGAGTATCGACCAAAGTAACATTGACCGTTCTCATCATTACAAGAAAAATCTCATTATCCTGCTCTGTCACTTCAGTGGTCCCTTTGCCTCTCTTCCCTATCTTCCATTCTCTTCCACGTGCAATACAGGTGACCTGCCTTGATTTTCCCAGCATCATTATTTTCTCTCTGTCAGTATCAAGAAGTCACTTTGCACCTCTGATCAGTGCATGACATCAGCTACCATCACTGTCTTGTGAATGTTTCAAACTAGCACTTGGCACATATGGAACAACTTTTGCGTGTGTTGTCAGTGCCCTTCTTTACCCCTCCTTTCAACTCTCCTTTGTTAAGGCACCCCTCCACATGCATGCAAACACACTCAAACCCAGAAGAGAGAGTAGCACAGATGTGCAGAGACCACTGCCAGTACCCTTCCTCAAAGGATTTAATTCTTTCCTTGTTCTTTTTGCCTGTTGATTCCCGTATTTTTCCTCCCTTTATCTACAAGCTCTCTGACCTGGCCCCTTGGCCAGTTTCCTCTCCTTAGCATTTCTACTGCATATCTAACTGCAGGGGTTTGGGAGGAGCACTCCATCCAGCAAAATGCTGTGAACAAACCAGTACAGCATTCACGTGCAACGCGTTGTTCCTAATGCGTGAGAACAGAGACACCACCCTGACAAACTATGTTCCATACATCACTTGCTGCAAACAAAAAATTCTTCCAAGTAAGCAGTTTTGGTTGGGTTTGTAATAACTTTTTGGCAATACAAATTTGTGTTTACAAGAAAACTTGCCTCCTGAGCACTTGGCAGAAACCAGCAGAGGTGGCATTATGAAAATACAAGTGAGAAGAAAGGTATTTCCTAGGAGAGAAGATTTCCATCCAAGACTGGAAACAAGATGGAAAGCAGCTGAAAAAGACACTTGGCTTTCCAGTGCAGGGCAGTTTCCACTCCTGTGAAGGCTGTCTGAGGTGAAAGCAGGACAAAAGCACATCAACAAGAGCTGAAGCCCAGAACACAGGCAAAAGTCTGTGGAGAGACCTTATGAACAGATGGAGAAACTTCAAGGAAAGCTGAATGTACTAACAAGGTCATGTTTGGTGATGCTCGGTGGGTATGAAAAAGCATTCTCCTTCCTATGGTATCTGAAAGGTCACCAAAGCACTGCAAGAAACACCAAGCACAGAGGAGAGTGGCATGAATGAAATCACGATGGAGGAGGAGTACAGCCACCAGCATGCTGAGAACAGTGGCCTTGAAAAAGGAACAGCAAATATGTCTGCAGGTAGAAGTGAGAAACGGTGAATGATAAACTTTGATGCAAAGATTAGGGCAGCAAATTACATCAGAAAATAAAACACAAATGAGCTGATTGGTGCTATTTCTTTGTCCTGAGGAAAGCAATTTTGTCAGCTACATTATGAAAAGGGAAGGAAGTAGCAATTCAGCTGGCAGAGACTGGCAGAGGCAGCAAAAAGAGCCTTCAAGGATAGTAAAACACTACTTGCATCCTTAGGTGAGGAACCATGACAGGAGGACAGAGACAGTTCATAAATACTGACGTTGCACACCACCCTAGGGCTGCACAGCAAACGAAGGCCTTGAAGGCAGGACACAGGTCATTAACTTAACAAGGGAACTGCCTCATCACAACAGCCCAGAATGATGCTAGAACAAAATCTGCCCGGGATTTAATCTGCTGAGGTAACAAAGCTCAGGGAGTAATGGTAGAACAGCAAAATCCAGAAAAGCTGTATGAAAAATTACACTGGGCATCGCCATGGTTCACTCTGCTGACATGCAACGTTAAAATGCCCTGTTCTCTACTACAGTGCTAACTACCAGGGATGATTAGCTTAAAAACATGACCTGCCTTTAGCAAAACTACTCAGCTAGTCCATGAAATGGCACATATTCAGAAGTAACTGAATAATAAAAAACATTTTTAAAGTTTCTGTGCCTTCTCTCCACTTTGGTTCACAAATATGATCCACATTGTGTGAGTATTCACCATGAAGATACACTAACATCAGAAACCATTTGATACCTCCAATGTCCAGACAATATAGAGCCCTCTCTGCTTAAAGATAACCTGTGCAAGTGTCCTCCACCTGAAGGCAGAACACAGGTTCCTGAATGGCCAGTTCCAAGAGCAAAACTCAAGTACTGGGCTGTCCTCTGTTTCAAACATCTTCCCATGAAAAGAGGATCCCACTGCTTCCACAGGCTGCTGGTCCTGACACACTGTCTAACAGCTCCATTACTAGCACAAGTTCAGCTTTAAGACAGTGGTTGAGCAGAGGCCACAAAAGCTGCTCATATCTGTGTAACCTGTTGACACGAGGGAGTGAAAAATATAATTATATGGAGACACTGGAGGGCAAAGTCCTCCCAAAACCTGATAAGCCATAATTAGAAAAATGGAGAAACAAAACCAAAAGTATTCATCCAGTTAAAATTTTCTTAAAAAAAATTACAGCATTCTCTTTTTTTCCCTCTCATCAGGGGACCTGTGATTAACATGTGTCTAGCACGGCAGGCTAGACAAATGCACACATCACAAAAAGAGTCTCAAGTTGCAGCAAGAGGGAAGTTGCACAACAGTAAAAGAGTATCATCCAAAATACAACCTAACTAAAAAGAGACCAGTATTTGCCAAGAAAGCTCATCTCACTCTATTCACCAGAACATGAGGTGGATTATTTCTATTAGCTGATTCTGTTACCCAGAAGTAGCAATTCAAACCGTATTTCCTTCCTAGCCAAACACTTCACACAGGGATTCTTACAGATGTAGGAAATTGGACCCTGCAACACCACTCACAGCTGGAGTCACCTGATGACCTTTCCCATTCAAAGATCTCTGATGGATGAAAGAGCATGTACTACAATGGCAAGGTACACAAGAACACAGAGGGGCGTAAGAAAGAAAACAGAAGCAAGTCAGACAAGGCACTGAATCAATTACAGGATATGGTGAAAGACTTCACCCAAAGTTTTATTCAGGGAAAAAAAAAAGGTCCATCCACACAAATAAAAAGAGGTTTTGTAGAGTTCACAAGAACATCTAATTTTGTGAGACTGACAAGGCTTACAGATAACTTTCAAATAATACCTGAAAAACCCCCAGAGCACTAGTAAGCACTACCAGAACAAATGCTGTTCAAAGGAGCAGCATCAATTAGACTGGTAGGTAGAAACCTTTCCAATAAAACCAGCTGCTCAGTCAGCAGAAAGTGAGCATCACCACTTGGATGATATCTCCAAGAAGCACATAGATTCTGGGAGGAATAAGCAGTGGTTTCAGTACAGCATCTTCATGAAACAATGTTTTCAGCAAGTCACAAAAAAAGCCTAACTTTTTTTTTATGTATCTCCTGAATCTGGTACTGCAGTGGTACTCCACCAAGGGTGATGAGAGTCTGCTACTCAAAACTGTCCCTCCAATTTTAAATGCACACATGTAACTGCACTGTTAAACTGTTAAACACTGTTAAACTGTTAGAACATCCTTCTCTTCTCTCAGTCTCCTCTCCAGCCTTATCGTATGTAAACTGATTTTACCTGCACAGGAAGCATCTCCCACAAAGCTGGTCTTTTGGAAAAGAAACTAACAAAAGAAAAACAGCAATATCAAATGGCTCCCTCTCCCCAAACACAGAGATCTTCAGCACAGCCTGACGCAAGTTAGGCAAGGTTTTTCTGTCGTGTGTGGGTGTGTGTCAGGTCCGAGGCCCTAACGCAATCCAGAGCATTTGCAAAGAGCCTGACAGCACACTGAGTGGCTCAAGGGGACATGCTCTGGTTACTGAACCTAACAGCAGCTGTGCACTAGGAGTCCAAGCACTTTCTAAGAACATCTGCTGTGAATATTACTTTTCCTTGCCTGCTGTCTTCAGAGTCTCAATGGAAATCTTGCCTCAAGAACTGAACTTCAAGCTGCTACTTCAAAGTGTTTCAAAATCCTCGTGCACTTAGGTTTTTTATTTTAGAAAGAAATAATACTAATAAGCTATTATATTAACTAGAGAAAATTAGGCATTTTAGTGTAAAACAGCAATGCAGTAACAGTCATGCCATATGGTTTGTATTCCATGCCTGAATAAAGTGACCCTGTACAGACAGCCACAGCTCTCTGATGCCTGAGTGTGATACGAACTAACAGAACATAAGAGGAAAATCTCCTTCATAACAAACTGCATCAGCCTAACAACCAATGCAAATTACTGCTGAGTCACGCAAAGCAAGGCTCTGTGAATGCAAAAGTTGAAGTGATTCATGAAGAAATCAGAAAAGATCTTTCAAATTTTATAAAAACGCACGCGAACTACAAGAACATAAGACATTGAAAAGCAACAGGCTTCTCATCTTTAAAAGGTCATATCTAAAAGGCTAATTGGTATTAGGGTCACAACCACAGAATATGCCTAGCCTAGCTTTGACCCACATCTCCCTTTCACTCTGTCCAATGTGCTGAATATTATCTTTTTACTCTTAAGTCAAGCACAACAGGCCAGTAGCATTTATGCCTGCCACATAAGCCCCAGGATGAACATTCCCTGTATCCCATATCCACAGAAAACAGTGCATCAGGGCTGCACAGGGGCTTAGCCCATGACTGGGGCAGGCAGGCTCTTGTTAACACAGTGGGATTTCTGCCAACCTGCTGCAAGTAAGTATCTTAAAGCAAAGAAGTTTCCAAAGTCACAACAAAAAGTAAGTACAGAAGCAGAATTTCACAGGACAATTCCCAGTATCTTCATGTGGCAATCACTCATCTCTGCTTAGGAAAAGGTAACATGGGCTGAAATAGGCTTGCTCCTACATACCAGTGGGTCTTTGCCTGTCCTTAGGGACAGTGTTCAAGCTACAGGTAATCTTGTCTGCTAAATCTAGGTTCAGTGGTGCTCCTAAGTGTAAAGCATTTTGATACTGTGGACACATAAAGGACAGTATCAGCCAACTATCTCTGCACGAACACACATCAAGTGCTGTGTTTATGCAATACTTAGGGCTTTCAAGTTGCCTGTGTTGCAGTACCCGCAGCAGAGCCAACACAAAGCAACAGAGGTTTATGGTTGTCTCCTGGGTCATGGTAATTGCAACACAGGAACGCTTCCATGCAGCCTTAGTAGTGCAAACTCTGGGATCTTCTGGACTGAACCATGTTATTTAAATATCAGCCACTCATTAGAAACAACCACAGCTTCACTTCTCAGCAGTTTTCAACCAAGCATCAGACATTTGCCTGGATCATGGAGAAATGGAGGAGGTAAGAGACATTGCAAGGGTGTATTTCAAGAAACTCTGCATACCAGAAGAAGCAGAATAAAATCGGAGGGTAAAACCTACCTGATGTCCTTTTCCACTGATATTCTCCAACATGCCAGGAGGTGCTGAAACTATAGCTACAAATACACATGGACCGACAGACTGCAAACTGAGCACTATTGTCCATGGCAGCAGGAGTGACAAGTGAACTGATGCAGATGGCTGCCACCCACGCCCTGCTTCCCCAGCTGCTCACCAGCCTGGGCGGCCAAGACGGGAACTGTCCCACCATCTCCAAGGCTGGCCGTGTGCCAGGACGCCTCCTGCACGGCTCACATCACTCAGGATGTCTGTCCCGCGAGGAGCCACCACCAACCCGGGACTGCCTGTGAGCTGGGTGCTCAGCTCCCACCCCAGCTGTTTCTCTAATTACATTAAACACGCAGAATTCAGCTGCAGCTGCTCAGGCTGCTTCCAAAAGGACTCTCCTTTTAATTAAAAATTTGCTCTTAAAAAGCATTAAATTGTGTAATGCAAATAATCCTCTAGAAATCATCTGTCCCAGCAGCTAATGACCAGCTTTGTCAGAACAGTAACCAGCAGCAGCAGGACAGTTAGCTAACAGGACATGTTCACCAGCCCCTCAGAAACGTGCTCTCCTTCCTTCCTCTCCCAAATCTGACATAGCAAGGTCACGGTATCCTGGACATACACCAGCTTGCTGTAAACTCCCCGAACCCACAGCATTTCACATCAACTGCAGTTCCAAAGCTTTGGAAAATGGAAGAGAAGGGGGATTTGTTAACACTCTGCTCAGGTTCAGGCAGAACCAAGCTGCTGCAGGCTCTGCAAAGAAAGAGAAGGAACAGTGCTAAGGAAGTATGAAAAGGCACACAAGCACAGAGGTGGGTTTCCTGCCCCCCTCACCATTGCTCTCACTGTAACCTTTTTAACTCTCCAGCCCTAAAAAATGAGGCTAAGGCAGTGCCCAGTTGGGAAATTCCCTTATGCACAGAAATTCACAGCCTAGAAAGGAGCTGCAGGGAGAACAGTACCATTCCTGTTAAGAAATCTGTCTTTTTGCAGAGGTAAAAAGCAAAAGCAAAAAGAAAAAAAAAAAAACCCACGAAGTATTTTTAAAAAACATTTCCGTCCAAGTAAATGTTATTTTTCCTTTGATTTTATAATGTCTGTATTGAAAAGCTGAAGTGCAGCACATGATACATAACATTTAGAATGCCCTACTTAAACATTAGATGAGCCAAAAGAGTGCATTCACAGGAATATTTCCTGCTCTCCTGATAACAGTGCAATCATGACCATCCAGAATTGTTATTAATAATTTCCTATTAGCCACATTGCAGATCAGCAAAGTACTTCTGATAACCACTAGTATTATATGAGAGCTTTTTCTGAAAACATCCAAAATAATAACAAGCCAACTTCAGTGGTGTTTCAAAGAAAATATGCAGAGAACACCCACTTTATTAAAATCAATAAAATAAAGATAGTGGCCACGACAAATTTTAGATCTCTCATACAATGCTCTGCATCTTAGCATTTCTGCCATCAGTGATGAATCCATGCAGGCAGGTGTTCTGCCTGCCATCCCCAAACCTTGCTGTGTGAAGCTGATGTTCTCAGCTCCTGCCTCGCCTTGCCCAGGACAGCCCTGACCCCTTGGCTGGGACACAGGCTCTGTTCCAAAGGGCGGCTGTCGCCTGCAGGATTTCACCAGAGCGCAGCCACCCCCTGCTCTGATCAGGCCTCGGGCAGAGGGAACCCAAAGGAGGCTCCCTCCATTCCTCAATGTGGGAGGAACGTGGGGGAAGGGAGGAAGTAGGGGAGTCCTCCTCTGATTTTTGCAATACCTGTGAGTGCACAGAATCTGGCCCTCATCCCACTATTTATTTTTTAAGGGCTTGCTTGCATACAGATAAATCTCACAGCTAAACAGATGAATAATGGAATCCAAATACATCTCTAGTACAGACCAGAGAGATGCACAGAATAAATATATCCCCTGGCAAGGAAAAAAATTCAATTATTACTCCATTCCTAAATTGAGATGGATTATGTAAGAATGTTTTTCTCCAAACTACAAAAAAGCTATAGGAAGAGGTGGCAGTAAAGGAAGAAAACATGAAGAAGTAAATAATAGTGAAAGAATTAACTGTGAAAATCAGAATGAGAAATGAAAAGGTGGACTGCCTGGGGTTTTGGGGAGCATTCTATCAGGCAGACATGCATGGGCACTCACCTAAATCTCTAACAGTGCAGAGACTGGAAATAATGAACGGTAACTTGCAGCTCAAAGGCTCAAACTTTCTAGCAAGAACTCACTTCAGCTGATAGTCTGTTAGAGGGCATTTTTTTTTTTTGAGTGTTTGTTGGTGAGGTTTTTTTCTTTTGGCAAGGTAGGAGGAGGGCAGGTTAAAGGCATAAGTCCAAGAATATTATTGTTTGACCTCTTCGGAAGCTCAGCAACTTGCTGTCCTCTCAGACAGCCCCATGACACTTCCAAGGAAAAGCTGCTCAGTAACTGAGAAAGTCCCAAAGCATAACTCTTACTACAAGATCTCCTTTCCCCCTACTCCACCTTCCCTATACCATCACCTCTCTGCATCAGAAGCAGTGGCCCAGCAATAGAAATTGCAGGGCAGCAGATTGAAACAGCCGGCCAGGCAAGGGCGCCTCCCACTTGGAAACCACTGAGTATCCATAGGGCAGCAATCATGGCCAAAACACGGGAGAATCCCCAGCATTTTAACTATTCTTTGCACATCACATCCTTTGTGTCCCAAATGCAAAGGCAGTCTGGATGCCTGCAGCCAAATGAAAACAAGGAAATCTGCTGTTTACAGCAAAACACAGCCTACGTTTTTTTTCTTGTTCACTAAGGAAGCAATTCAAATCTCTTATTAAGGAAAAGGTGATAGGGAAACATTCCAAATGGCAGCAGGGGGGAAAAACTGAAGGCTTTGTTATCAATACTAGGATCTTACAATGAGGAATGAGTGAACCTGAAGTTGTGGCTGATATCATCAAGACAATAAATCCATTATTAAGTCTGCAGACATGGTCCATGCACCCTGTTTCCCACATAGGTTCATTATGAGCGTTGTGGGATTCTCCAGCTGGGCTGTACAGAAAAGCACAGCATCCTTCTTTCTGTCTTTGCACCACTTCACACCTCGATTGTAACCATCATTTAAGGGCACACAAACTGGAGCCCTTTTCTTACACACATCCATCAAAATCACTCCCACAACTCAGAGGTACTAGGAGGACAGACCACTTGTCAAAGGAAATAAAACTCAACTGGGTCAAAAGAAATTCTTCTAATTCACAGGAGATTTCTATACCATTTTCTCTCCATTTTAAATAAGGACATGTCCAAAATTGTGGTTTATGCTGAGAAAAGCCAACAGATAGAACTTTAATAAAAAGAATTCAGGTGCAAGTATATTTTGGAGAGAAGCCTGAAGTAGGAAAAACCTGAAAAAGCAATAATTCTGATAGATGCTGAGGACAGCATTTCACCACTGCTATAAATTCCCTCAAAGAAATTAACTCTGAAGCTGTTCAGCAGATGATACAAAGGCAGAAACCAGAAACAGATTTTGGCCCTGGCTGTTGGGCTACTACCAACCACTCTTAAAATATGTATTTTTATTATTCTAGACCTAAGTGCATGCAGTTCTTCTGAGCTGCCATGAACTGGGACACAATGACCAACCAGAAGTGCTCAGTTCCAGCTATGAACAAAAGATATTCAAGAACTACTTTTGTACAGTTGGGTTGAAAATATCTAAGAAAGAGTACAGATCAACTGGTGACAAATCCAGAGAAGAGGCACATACTTAGACTGCCATAACAAAGAAAATTTAGGAGAAGAGCAGCACCTAACAACACAGTGAACAAAATCCACACACAGAGCAGACTTCTGCTCCGTACACTGAACAAGTCACAACACTACCTTTGTAGAAGAACACAGGAACGCTAGAAAAGAGTTTCCAAAACTATGAATGATGATTTTGATCAAATTTTGAATCATTATTGCTTTGGGAGTCCTAAGACAGGAAAGGTCATGTTCAACACTTTTCTAAATTTACATCTGCATTGAACAAACCTGCAGGAAGATTCTATGGTTCCCAGCTCTGTCACTGCTCTAAACATTTGACAGGTAGCAGGAAGCATGGGAAAAAAAATTTTTCACAAGTCATCGTCTGTGGTGGATGAACTACTCGACTTAAAAATCAAATTCACAGATTGACTAACCTGAAGTTTTCAACTAAGCAGAAGACCAAAAGAGTTGTTTCAGTAAGCAAGAGTTGATATTCCAGACATTGCAAGTTTAGCTCTGATCTCAGCAATTGCACAAGTTCCAATGGCACAATCAGCAAAGCTTCTCCAAATGAAGGATCAAGGCTGAGAGTGTTCTTACAGAAATCTGCTTCTTTCCAGCAAAACAGGGATTAAGGGAGACATCTGTATCATTCTCTTCTACATGTTCACAAATACACCCATGTCTAATGTCACAGGATCTATACATAAGTGAATCATTGTAACACTAAGTTGTTCTAGAAGTGTAATTTCCCACAGAGCCATGACTCCTGCCAGCTTCCACAGGCACTTTATCTCCTTATGGACAGTGGGGTTTTAATGATGTTGTTTTCTGCCTCTAACACACCCATATCCTCACTAAAGGGTGCATTTTTGAAAAGAACAGATCACTGATGGATCTCTGTCCAATTCTTCTGTATTTGATGACCATGGCTGGCAAATCACTCTCTGGGCCAGAATACAAAGCTCTCTAGAAGCTGTCAGAAGGAAAAAGAACAAAGCAAAATTTAGGGAAAGAAGTCCTTCCTCTACGGAAGTCCAACCAGCTATAGTGACACATTCCATATCATGCATACCATGAGTCAGAAACCAGAAGAAAATTGCCTCAAGTCAACTTTCTTTTGTCTAGACAAAAAACCCCATATCGCAACACCAAGCTTTCAGAAGGATTACTCCCCTGTAATTACCTTGGTCATAATGTGCATTTAAAGACAAGCCAAACACCCAACTACAGAGCCAAAGCCTGTAATTAGGGGTGAGATTTGATGAAGGCATGTTAGGATAACTCAGAGATCAGTCATTTCACAAAAAGCAACAGCAGATGGAAATATCACTATTACTTTGTATCGAGAGAAATCTTTATTTTATCAGAGTAGCAGTGTTATGGTCACTGCACTGCAGTCCAGAATCAACTGTCCTGCAGTAAAAGCATAAGAACCACAAATTCAACGACAGGCTTGCTTTGTATCCTGTGTACAGGCAAGAGAGAAAAGCAGCCTGCCACACTAAGTCCTAACTTCAGGTCTTCTGCCCCAGACTCACTACAGGCTCAGGTCCCTGTAGGAGAATGGGATTTGCTGCAACACAGTTTGCAACAAAACCAGTAATAACAAAACTTGAAATGGAAAGCAAATGCAAAATCTGCAGAATTCTTTATGGTTTGTGCAGTGTTACTCACATAGCTCACACTGAGGCAACACACCAAGTACTTACCCAGAAGAGTTTACAACATGGAATGTCAGTAACTAGGTGATTACTAACTGCTAATACACATTTCGAGGAAAAAAACCACCACTATGTTAGAACAGCATGTTTCCCTTCTATGACAACATAACAAGTCCAAGGAACATGGAAGCAGCAATGCATGTAGCATCTGGACTTCAGCAAGCCTTCTGACAGCATCTTACATGCTCTTTCCACAAGCAATTAAGAAAAAAATGTGTATTCAAAACTAGCAGACAACAGTGTATAAAACTCATTGAAAAACTACTCAAAATTGATCACTGTCAAACTGGAACAATGTATCAAGTGATATCTTCAAGAGTTTGACTGGAGTCCAGCAGTATTCAACAGTGTTATTAATTATCTGCATGATGAAATATATGGCATAGGTATTAAAGACCATATTACTGTGGGAGCTGCAACTCTTTTACACTATCAGATAAATCAAAATGATTTTGACAAATCTGGAAGGGGGAACCCACAGACTGGATTTTTTCCTGTCTTTAAATAAAGACAAAGGTAATATATACTTAAATAGGAAACCTCATCTATACAAGATAGAAAAATTATTTGCTTGACAGAAGTTGTGCAGAAAGTAGTCTGGAGCAATAATGTGTCAGAAAACAAATGTGCATCAACAATACATTTAAATTAAAAGCTTCAAAGGTTGATGTGCAAAACAAACATCTTTGGTGGGACAGGTGAAGCAATTCTTTCCCCTCTGGACAGCACTGACATGACCTCAGTTAGAATCTTATGTCCAGTTTTGGGCACCACATTTCTAAAAAGATATGAAGAAACTGGACAGAGTTCAGAGAAGGAGGAGGAGGGAAAGGAAAAAAAAGACTGGAAGTCTACAAAACATGACATATGAGAAAAGATTGAAAGAACTGGGTTTGTTTTGTCTGAAGAAAAAGACTAAAAAGAGACATGATAACAGTCTTCAAATATGTAAAAGATTGTTACAAGAAAGAAAAACTACTTTCCACAGATACTCCAGATAGAACTAGAAACAACAAGCTAAGAGAAATGGAAATTATGTTTTTAATGTTTAACTGACAGAAAAATGAAACGTTTGAAAGACTGCCACCAGGGGCTGTGAAAGGATTAAAGGTCTTTAAGTACAAACATGCCTGGAACCAGCCAGGTATGAAAGATTTTCACAGGACTGCTGAATGAACCATATAACTTCTTGAGGTCTTATTCAACGCACTTTGATTCTGTGTTGTAAGCATAAAAATTAATTCCCTTATTTTTATTTGTAAGCACTCATTGAGTTTACAGTGACTAGTTCATTTTCTTAAAAGAAAAACTGTTCTTTCTAAGAAGACAATAAATTCTCTGTAGAAAATGCAAAGACCCCTGACATTCCCCCAAACCATCTTTTCCAAACCACAACAGAACATGAGACAAGCACTGCCACTCATTACAACTGTAGAATTGAACCAGGAATACATTTCTGTCTTCTATGCTGTTTACTGATAAGAGTGGTTTTCCTCTTGTGTGTAAGATTTACTCTGTGAGAGGTCTGGAAAGAAAAGATGTAAGAAATTATAAAAAGAAGAGATGATGGAAGTGAAGTTAAGGTCAAAATATAAAGTGACTTCACCTACTATACTAAGTATAGCAAGTCTTACAGTGCAAATGAAGTGCTGTAACTAGAGTTTTAGTCATTTTGAATACTGCCAAGCAATAAATTTACTGACTAATACATTCATCGGTGCAAGTTACTGAAGAAGGTGGCCCCTGCTCCTCTCCTCAAGCCATACCTACACCACAATTACACTCAGATGCAAGAAAGCTCTTTCTGATTAAAAGATGCTGCTAAAGAACTTTGCATTATGTGAGGTTCTGAGCTTGTGGAAATTGCTTGTTTCTCACATATGGAATAGAGTACAGATGTCAGTCCATGGGGCATGCTCTAAGGCCTTTCCTCTTCCCGGCCTTCAGGGTACAGGAGCAAGTGATTATAAAGCCAGAAGTCAGGAGACCAGAGAGATGCCCTTGAAGTACTATCTCCCCTGACTGAGTTATGCAAAAGAAAGACAAGGTAACACATCATAGTCTTCCCAGCCATGGATATTTATCTGTCATTTAGTTAAAAGTGCCAGTTTGGAATTTCTTAACGTTTTCTTAAATAAATTAGCTCAAATCAGACTGTAGCTAGGATTCTAGGGGCTTTATTTATTTAAAAGAGCTAAAAAGGGGATTATTAATGGTCCAAGCTTCCATGGTGCTTTGGAACTAGATAAAAATCCATGCCCTCTCTCTACATTTCAGTAAATAAGGTAGGTTTTTTCATGTTGTGCTTGATTTTGCCTCTTTCTGTATTTTTAAGCAAACTATTCCCTTCACTCCAGATGTCTTTTTTTTCTTTTTCCTTCAATATGGGCACTTTGGTTTTGGTCTCTTGTTTTCAGAGTAAGTGGCCATTGCAATGAGAAGCGCTGAAGTATTAGTTCATCCTCCTTAAACTTTGGGCACATCTCTGAGTACAGCATTTAAACTGACATGTCACTAAGGGCCAAGGAGAACAAACAGAAGATGGATGTGGGGAAAACAAACATAACACCTCACCCCCACTGCAGAATGTCAGATGAGCCGACAAGAGTCATGCATCACCCAAGGAGCAGGGACAGCTCTGCAGGGGTGAGCAGGTGGGAACATGGCACTCTTTGGTGAATGTCTGGGTCAGGATGCTAAGGAATGGGACACGGTTGGATGAGGAATTTGTCAAAGAGATAAACTGTTGAGGTGATTTCAACAGGCAACTTTGATGAGCTGTTGTGAACATTCAGAATACATCTGTTCTCTTACAGCAGGCTAGCTGAGACACCTTGCTACTCCTGTTTCACCCCCATCCCTCTGAGCCCAAGGAAGTTTACCAATATTTGGATGCTTTAGAAGTCGGCAAATTCGAGCTTCACGTTCCAGTTTCTGGTGATCTGAAAGAGAATAAGAAACAAGGTGTTAAGCACCACAACTCTGAATTAAGCTTTTGTTCATATTCAACAGAGAGAGGAACACAGTGACCCAGCAGACATCCCAAAGGCTGGGAACTGCTGGAACACAACTGTCTCCCAAAACTTCACAGGCATTTCAGGTGAGGGCTATGCAGCTGAGGCTGCTCTTCCATCAGCTTCCCAAACACGCAAAGCCACTTCCAGTGAGACCCCTTCTGAGAGTTACTCCTTCTCCAAGGCTGGAAAGTTGGAGGGAAAGTCCCAGAAGAAACAACACACATGAAATGGGAAAAGGAACTACTTCCACTCCAAAGAAACACTGTGAAATACGGGCAGAGTAGGAGGGAGAAATACACAGTTCCTGCTAGTGCATAGCCATCTCATGAAGTAGGGAACTCTGCCAGCTTCAGTGAACTGTAAAGGTAACAATACTTCAGTACCCATGGACAGACTCACTGGTGAAATGCTGATCACGCACTTAGAAATCTCCAGGCAAGAAGTTCTGCCCAAATGCTAAGTATGCTTATTCCAGCCCAAAGGCAACATCAGTTCATGCACGACATTCATCTGGATTAAAGAAAAATATCAAGGAAAGTAAAAAATGGTTTCTCTTCCCATGTGTGAGTTGAAAGAAAGGAGAAGGAGTTGGAGCAACTCTGCCTTTCTCAGCCAAGAAGCAGGGGGCTTTTTAGCCACTGAGACTTTTCACTTCAGCAAAGGTTGACTTCTGAATTTACACTACAACACCCCCATCTTCTCCTGTGAAATGCTCACACTGGACAAGCACAGATTGACCGAAAGGAACTGAGGGAGACAAAATCTTTCAGGTAGCCCTGGCAGCTGCTAAAGTCTAGACTTTTGTGGATGCAGATGCTTAGAACAAGACAATTAAGAACTCCCAGTCCTTGGACTTCCCATTCCAGCCATCAAAAGAACATAGCAAGGGGAATTAGCAGTCCCTGCCCACTCTTGACATTTCCTCTCTAGCAGAGCTGCAGCACAGGTGTGACTCCCAAGTGTGACACGCAGACCTCCACAGAAGTAAGTAGGACCCTTGGCTGGTTGGACTACCTCAGCAGATCACTGGTACGAATGCAGCACCCTTCGATTTATAGGAACCCCACTGGAGACCCACTTCAACAAAGCTGCACTGCACTACTCTGCCTGAAAACTGCCTGTTCAGCACCTTGGTCTCTGCATCATCTTCCCTCCTCTCTGTAAAGGAGGCTTTGGGCAACTGTTCTCTTCCCCGTAAGCAGAAGACAGAGACTGAGCCAAATCTCAGCACAGAACACTTTCCTCTCCCAGGCTGGGAATAGAAGCTCAGGGCATTGCACGATCCTGTCTTCTTTTCCACTGCTGAACTATAGAAAATGTCCCAATTAATACTTCATAGGGCTGAGATGTGCTCACATCCTCATCTGCTACTGTTCAGGGATGGGGGAAGGTAAATGACTCCTTTCATCTCTCCTTCCTTCTCAGTCCTGGAAATTATTGTTGTTGTTGCGTATATTTTGGAGTTCTATGCCAGAACCACTCTCCAATAAAATACCAGGCAGCAAGAAAGCCTGGAGAGCTTCCATGCTCCTGGGGCCTTGGTGCAGTGCAAGCACTTTCTCACCTGCATTGGTAGGGAGGTGTGGGGGTGTCTTGGCTTCCCTTTTAGCAGCATCTCTCACAAATGAAGTTTTGCAAAACACAGTTGCAAGGTAACAGACAGTGCTGCACACTCTGCACTCAGGACAGATTCTCACAGCAGGACAAGAGTTTAAGATAAACTATCCACAGCCTGCTCGCATGCTTGAGTCTTGCAAATTCCCCACTTTCCCTCCCAGATCTACTTGGAACTCCTACAGAAGGGGATCCTTCATCCACCCAGATCACATTGCCCTCGTGCACAGCTATACTTGCTGAGAATCTGTTCCCAACTACAAGGACACAGAGAAGCAGACAGCAAAAACAGCTGAGCAAAGGGGGAAGAAGAGGCAAGAGCTCACCACGTGCTACTCAGCCACCAAGTCCTGACAGTCAGAACAGACAGCTGACACGAGCAAGGCTCAAACAAAATGACATAACCATCAAAATGCCATGGGAGATGTAAATCAAGAGCAATTGCTCCCCTGAAATCCTACACCATCGTGCAAAGGGAGGGGAGCTGGCAGGGCAGCTAGTGTTCATGGGCAGCAGCCACACCAGAACTTGTGACAAGAGGTCACCACCCCACACCCCATGCCTCCAGCACCACACAGCCTGGCCGGAGACCAGAAGAGGAGTACAGCACTCCGGTCACAAGGTACAGGAAACTATTTCTGGTCGGGGGGAAAGCATACCACACTCTTCTGTCTCCAGGGCAACAAAACAGGCCAACTCAAGCACAACTCACAGAGAAAAAGCACACTCCAGCCCTGGGAGCACCAGCCTGCGGCAGTCAGCCGCCACAACTTAGAGCAGCGAAAGGTCAGGCTGGGCAGGTTTCCTGCTGCGAGTCCTGAAGGATCACAGCTCCCATTCTTGCAGGATCACCCGTCCTGTTCCAGGCAGCAGCAGGACACAGCCTAACCAGTGACTTGATAAACACGTCCCCACCCCATCCCCAAAGGTCTTCATCACCAGGTGGTCTTTGGCATGGTGTAGACATTTCACTCTCATCAAATCAGCACCAGAGTCAATTTTGTACTTATGGGGCACAACCTGGTACCTAAATGCATAAGGAATAAAAACAGAACCTCAATTTTCTACCTTACTCTGGTCTAACAAAGGTTATTCCCAGTAGGAGACAAAACATCCAACATTTTTTGAGCAGAGCAGTGAATGGGTTAGCTTTAATGCCTCTCTCATACAGGGTCTCTCTGAACTTTAAAATGCAAAATAGTCTTAACTATATTAAAATAACAATAGAAAGATCCCTTACTTACCAAGAGCTTGCGAAGAAATAATCTCTCCTTCCTCTGCCCTAAAGATAAAACTTATTTCTGCAAGTCATTTGTGGAGTGGAGGTGTTTATTCTTAATGCACAGTGGAAGTACACCTCATAGATAACGGGAACACAACAACACATCTGACCTACCTTACAGGATTCTAGGCCTGGGACATTGGGCCTATTTCCCACCTTCCACAAAACCATGAAATTCAACCAGCAATTTCCATAACTTGCCTAAAACAAAGTACATCCTTTAGAAAACATAAGGGTTCAAATTCAAGACTTCAAGTGATAAATAAAGTCATACACCCACAGAAATTACTCCAAATGTTAGCTATCCTTTTTGTTAAAATTCGGCACTGCTGTTCCAAGTCTGAATTCATCTACCTCCTGCTTCCAAATATTGGATTTCATTAAGCTCTTTTCCTGCTATGTTACAGAGCTGTCTAGCCCTGAACAATAGCTGATGCTTAAAACTTAAGTACAGGATATTACAAACACTCATCTAATATTCATTTACTGTTTTCCAGCCAAAAAAAAAAAAAGAATCTTGCTATTCGGAAAATTATTGTATCTGCAGTCTGAAGCAATAAGTATCTACAAAGACAGGAAAGTGCACTCTATGTATCTCTTTTGTAGCAAAATTTAAAATGTAAATGCTTAAGAAGATGGTGTTTAAAAACAAGAGAAAACTTACTCGTGTTTGGTACACAAACTAAGGTGTGAGTATCTACTTATCTTTATCAGTCCTTTATATATGATTTTTGTATCTCTGTTTAGGATGCAAACCTACATTTAACCTAAGTCCCTTTAACATTACTGCTCTGCAAATATGGCCCTGTCATTCTAGTGACGTTACTGCTGGGTTTCTTCAGAACATATCTGATGAGAAAATGCCTTTTAAGAGAACTGGGATTTCTTTGGGACGGGTTTTGATTTGGCTAAGGATTTACTTAAATAGAAAACAAGAATGACTGTGTTAGCATCATTTGTAACAGTTAAGGACCGACAAAAATGAAACTGCTCCATTTTACACAAACATGCAGTCCGCTCACTGGGGCAGGACTCTTCACGCACAATGGATGGACAGAAATGGCTGTGCACAATTAGGAAAGTCTCTGCTGTAAGAAACTCTGACTGAGAAGGTTAAAACAACAACCCTGCCTGAGTACAGACAACAGCAGACCAATGCTATCACAGTTTGTCCTGATTGTCCACAATGCATCAAACCTCAGCAGATACTCAAGATAACTTGATGCTAAAGAAAGGTGTACCCAACAGAAATAAAACCCAAAATGCAGACAGCTTTACTTCACAAACACCTGGCCATCTCCAGCAGAGTGTGGAATATGACTGGAATATGCACTGATGCACATTTCTTACTCTTTGCTAAGAAAATAACTTTATTGTCTGACCAGTTCAGTCTGATATCTCAACGATGAAGTGGCAGAGATGGATTAATAACATGAGACCAAATTTCTGGGCTCCATTTTATCACAGGGAAATAGTTCCAAGTTTTATACTCTAGCCACTACATGAATGGCTGCTTTGCAGGAGGTTTTTCCTCACCAGGTCTTTCTCCTCCAAGGGTACCCAAGACCTGGAGAACATTTTCAGACACAGACAGGGTACAGGATATCTACACATCCCAGTAGTCTACAGCTGCCAAGTGAGAACATTTACATAGCAACAACAACAACAAAAAGATGAAGAAAAAGGTCACTGTGTTTAATCAGCCTGTTAGGAAGCTGTGCAAGGAAAAGGGGCTGCCAGAGAAGCACAGGGAGACCTGTCTGCATGGGGCTGAGGTATGCTTGAGAGAGGCAGAGCCTGAAGAATGACACCCACCACAAACCCAAAAAGGGGATCAGTCCTAAACAGGCAGGGTGAGGGCCAAACCCGAGCCAGAGAGCAGGAGGAGCTGGTTAGCTGTCAGGTGCCGACACTGCCCCCCTGCACTGGCAGCACAGCATGAGATGCTCCTGACTTCAGACAGAGCTGTGATGCCCTGACTGACTCCTGCTCCTGCTCCCAAGGGACGCACAGGGGGTTCTGTTTCAGCTACGGGCAGCTGCCATGTGAACAAGGTCTCCAGCCACAGCTTTGCCACAAGCTCCGCAAAGGATCGATGGCCAAGGAGGTTGAAAGAGAAGTGCCCTTTGTGAATCCCATTCCCTCCACATGCCCAAGGAACACTGACATTTATTGCTCTAGGAATAAACGTGAGCAAAACCACACCTATTTCAGGTCATTCCCTCTTCTGGCAAGGGAAAGTAGAAGTCAGCATTAAAAACAAATTGAAATACTGGACAAAACAATTATTGACATAAATAAAACCAAGACTTATCAGTGAAAGTGATTAATTTCACACCTACCAGAAAACAAGGTGTAAAAACTTAATTCCAACATATTTTCTTCAACAAGCATTAGGAACACAGCACTGTTTCAAAATGGTTTCCTGTGCATAGGACTACATCCACTGCAACATTTACCGGCTTACTTTACCAAACTGCAGCTATACCAAGGTCCTGTGGCTAAAGCTCACTCTTTATTTAGTACACCTGCCTTAAGAAAGGAAAAAGAAAAAGGAGGGGGGGGGGATAACTTTTAGCAGCCTAAATTTTAGCCACTTCAGTGAAAAGGGAGATTCTTTTCTAAAGCAGTAAAAAGAAGCATCAAGAAAACTAACACTTAGATGTGAATCAGCTCTGTGATAAGAATCTGTGTAATGAAGAAAAAAACAGTGTTCCTCCCTTTACAAACACATAATTTTCCTATTCTCAACTGGAATATACAATCTGGCTGCTCAATACTACGGTCCACCTGTCTTCATCCTGCACTAGGACCATGCTCTGTCCTTGCTATTAAAGGAGGCTTGCAACTATCATTCCTGTGGGAACACATTCTAGATTACATTTCTGAGAATGGGAAGAGTCCGGAAGAAGAATCAAACTCAAAGCAATAAATTCAGTTTGATTGCTGTCATCATGCCAATTCCGGGAGATAGTCAATTGGTGCCAGCTGCTAAGATACCATTTGAGCTGCTTCAAGACAGAAATCGAATTTACATCAAATACATTTTGTAGTGCGAGACTAGTCTGAGCCTTCAGGTTCCTTCATGCTTTTCTTTGCTTGTTTAAATTTAAACTTCCTCTCTGAAACATTCCCAGCAAAAGAGAGATAGCTCCCTCATCCTGCACTTCAAGCCACAGACTTCTCCCCATATTCTCTTATTTTTTCCAGCAAGACTGTACTACAGAACAACTGAGATGTCTCAGCACTCTCCCAGCATTTGCCATACCACACCACCACCTTAAACAGGGATACCAGCAAGTCTCAGACTGACACCACTTCCCCATCTGCAGTATTAGTAGAAACAAACATAAAAATCATCCTAGGCCTTAGGAATGACCAGAGGCCCCCATAGATTCAGTATATCTTTTCTGACAAGAGCTAAGAGCAGATGCCTAAGGAAGAATGTAATGAAAATAACCATATAATGACACTTCCCAAACACTCCTCCCTCCCTCCCTCCCTCAACATTTCCATGTCAGTGTTTCTACATTGCCATTTCAAAAACCAGCTAAAATTAATAAATCTGTAGCAGCATACTACTGCAATTGCAGGTGACATTTCTGAAAGTCTGAGACTGTTTTCCAGCCTCTCAGTGCAGAATGACCTCAGTGCCATGATGTCCCAAGTGCGAGGGCAGAGGGGCTGCCACACCCAAACAGCACCTCCAGCATCTCTGCTGTAGCAACTGTGCAAGAGTCACAATGTCACCGAGGCAAAGAAACATCTGGAGCCAGCGTGTGAAGATGAAAAGAGCAAAGCTCCACTTTTCTTAGCCAGTGAAAACTAGAGAAACAAGACAGTGGCAAAATCCTCATCACTTGCCTTCAGCTAGAGACAGAAGGAGGAGATTCAAGTGCCAACATGACACAGTAAACAAATACAAGATTTTTTTCAAGAAGTTCTGGCAAACATATTTTCTTACAAAGCCTTTCCTCCAGTAAAACCCCTAACATTAACACCTTGTAACAGCCTTTCCCCACACTCTCACAACTTCCTAGAAACAAACAATTCCACATGTAAAAGTGTAATATTAACTCTAAGAGTACATATACACACATGGATGGATCTTCAAGACAATGTTAAGTCCATACAATCGGTCACTAGCTCTGTTTACACACACTAGTATCTGTGAACCCCTTGGTATTACTGTACTGGAAAATCAAAATAAACAAATTAAAAGGAACAACCTACATAAACTTAGCACAGTTTCCACTTTTCTGTTCAAGTAATGCAGAAATTAGACTATGAACACCATGGAATAGAAGTCAAGATGGTTTAAGTAATTCTATTTGTATCTCAAATGAGCACCCTGAAGAGTGGGCCAAGGCAACGTATTCTCTTTTCCTGCATTTCATTACCTTGTACTTACCTTGCAAAGATAATCTAACTGAAGGCAGATATTAATATGTATACAACAGTGGCAAAAGGAAAAAAGCAATTAAAAATACCTAAAAGAGAGAAATCTCTTTTTAAAAGTCATAGTGTGTACCTTCTGACATTGCAGTTTCTACACTTGGTGTCACTCAAAGCTATTCACATGTATATTTTTCAGTTTATCAGCCAACAACTTGTCCAAAATTTTTCTTTGGATTATCCATCAGGTGGACCTGGTAAGGGAAAGAGAATTCCTATCCACTTGTTTTCAACAGCAACACATACCCTGAGTATTACCTACTGTACACCTTATAAAGCAAAACAGCAGCACACCAATGTGCACATTTAACAGGAAGTGGGGAGCCTGGGCTCTCACAGCCACTGGCAACTTTCCAGGAACTTCAAGAGTCAAAGAAGGTCAAATTAGTGAATCAGCACAGGCTCGCTGCTATAGGTGGAAGTGATCTCCGTAGCAATTAACGATGTGAGCAGACCAAGTGTGTTCAAGCCTAGCATGCCATTCGTTCCCTACAAAGGCACAGATACAGCCATACTGGTTGTTTTCATTATCTCAGAGATACTTTTTACTTAGGTTCTTGCCTGCAGAAGATCCCACAGTTTGACCAAAGCCAGCACTGCAAAACAACGTGAAATATAAATGCATGTGCATTCAGGAAAGGGAAGGAGCAAGCACCCCAGCTCTCACTGCAGACATAGTCCTTGGCTTTGAACTTGAGATAAACTCAGAATCTGGGCAAGAGAACTCCTTCTGACCTTGCTACAGCACTCAGAGCAGCATTTTGTAAACCCCTTCATGAGACATCCCTCCACAACATACACTGCCCCCTCCCCACGAGACACAGGCTCCTGCAGCCCCTGCTCTTCAGGTTGTTTTAAAAGCTTTACTGTTCCCAGTCTTACTCAGCGAAATGGAATGAGCCAAGTAGAGCCCAGTGGATTCAGCTGGAAGCTTCAGTGTCAATGCAGCCACTGACAAAGGAGCCAGCACCATGACTGCATGAGGAGAGTGGAGGATACCTGCCTACAGAAAACTGACAGAGGCCAAAGCACCACGCAGGCCCCAGTCACAGTCTTCAATAAGCTCTGACATGACACACATACAACCTCGTGTATGAGCCCTGTTTGTGGTCCACGTTTCTCAGGGCATACCAGTCCCTCTTGCTGGCAAGATAAACATCTCTCCATCTCCCCAGTCATCTTTCCCATGCTGCCAGTGGGATATACAAGGCCTGTGCCAACTCTGCTTTATTCTGCTTGATTATAATCTGCTTTTCCTATCAACTATTTACTTAAGTTGCTAAAAACCAATGAAGAATTTCCAAGAACCTCTGACCTGAATTTCATTCCCTGTTTTTTTTCCCCTGCTAAGCATCAGTTTATTTCATGCCACTGTGATGGAGGCAAATAATAGAAGGAACAACCCTTCCAGTTTTGGTGGCGAATGGGAGGGAAGGAAATGTTTCACCTCAGAGATTGCCTGCAAAGCAAGATTAGATTAACTAGATTAACACCTACAGCCACAAAGTTGGTAACTACAGACTGCTGCAATAATTAACAATTCTACAAACTGACCATATAAACTACCCATCATTCACCAACTCCACCTGTTCCATTGGCTACTGCAAACAGTGCCATTTCTTGCTTTACAAACCTTTTCCTTGCTCAAGGTGGGATGGAAACACAAGGAAAACCAGTGCTGCAGCAGGAGGTACTGGCAACCATTCCTGCAGCAGCACACTGTAGCTCCCCTCTGAAGAAATACATCCTCCAGCTGACAAGAACAAAAATGCAGCCACCTTCCTCCTAATCTGAAGCAATAGAGATCACCAACAACAAATGCTGTCAGGCTGATAGAAGCACAGCAAAGGGCAGGAATTCTTTTATTTTATCTGCTGTGGCCAGGAGGCATTAGTGCACTCATCACAGCCCTGACACAGGAAGAAATGTGATGCAATTGCACACCCCCTAAGAATGGTGCCTGCGTGTGCCCTGCTGGCCAGCCTGGCACATTGGGGGCATTTGCTTGAAGGTCCCCACTAAGTGTGTGGTGAGCATAACAGTTTATTTTAGCTCTTCTTGGGCATACTGGCTTAGTGTAATTTAAAAAGCTTTGGAAAGCCTACATCCCAGAGAAAGGAAGAACTGTGGGGTACAAACACAACTGGCAAAATGAATGAAGATTTCAAAACAGAAGATGCTGAGCTCCCCAGCTGTGAATGGTCAAACAACTTCCCCTTTCTTGCACCAAAACAGAGCAAAAATTACTCCAACTCTCTGTCACGGTAATGTCTGTGTATCTTTCAAGAGGACCTTCAGTTCAGAGTACTTGTGTAGCCCAACTCTCAAAGCACAGCCCCCTACACCGCGTGCAACAGAGCCCTCCCCTTCCTTGTCCCTGCCCCACATGCAGCACCCCCACCTCCTTCCCCCGGTAGGGCTGTGGTTCAGCACATTCTCCTCCATTTTGCCTCCTGCAGCTTGCTCTTTCCTCTGCAGCCCCACATCCCCCTGCTTTCAGCAACTCAGCAGGGAGACAGCCCCCTTTCCTTTGATGGCAGCCCCAGTCCAGCTCTCCCATCCCTAGTTTCCCATCTGCAAGGGCACCATTTTTTTTAAACTGCATTTTACAAGTAAATCACGTGCTCAGCTGCTAGTTTGGGTGCAGAGCCAAGAAACACTCCTGTGTATGGGGGAAGGGAGCTGATGTATTTTTTGTTTCATGTGACCAGCTTACCAGAAACTTCACTGAGACCAAGAGCAGATCCTCTACCCACAGCCCTCGTTCACCACAGCCCCTTCCCCCAGACACTCCTACAGCAGAGATGCAGAGCAAATGCACAACAGGAGAATGCAGCAACTCACATGCCTAAGGCCAACCATCAAGTCCAAAAAGAGGTGGGACACCAGCTTAGCACTCCAGCGGATCCACTGAAGGCACACATTCATTCAAGGAGCTGCTCTCTCCTGCAAAGGCTATAGCCCCTCACAGAGAGAGGGAGAAGTTGTGGGTTAGAAGATGCTGAGGCTGCAGTAACAATGCTAACTTGCACACACGCAACACAGTATTTTTTTTTGTTAGAAAATTGAGGGGGAATGTTTCAGATACAAGAGGCTGGCTGTAGGATACATGCTTAAATAAAGAGCATCCCAACATGCTCTCACAGAGATTAGAAGGGGATGAGTGATTTTAAAAAAAAATACGCAGTCTAAATTTTAGATGGGTTCCATATGCTTTCTGCAATGAGATGGATGGGAAAATATGCATGGCAGCATCTCTTAGCTCACACAGACCTGTACAATAATGTATTTCTGTAGGTGCCCTTTGGAGACCACTCTTGAATTGCCCTGTACCTGTACAGCACAAGCAGAGATTTGGGAAAAATAGAAATTCTGGAAAATTTCTAGAAGACTAGAAATTAATTAAATGGTGGAAAAAATATGTTAGAAAACAAACAAAATATCCTCATAAGTGAACAACTACTTCCATAGTATCTTTTTTTGGAGAATCTCTAGGTGTCTAACAAATATTTACTATAACACCAAGAAAACAGTTGAAGCAAAGGGTTTCTTTCCGTACCTTTAAACAGCTGGAGAAGAAAAGTAGAGGTACTGAAACCAGAATGTGTCAGTGACAAGTCTGTAAACGAACTCAGATCTTTGGAATCTGAGCCTTTCACTACCCTGTTTTTCATCCCTCTACAGAAAGAGAAATGAAGATAGGAAACAATGCAGTTTAGATCTAATAGATTTTGAACACTCAAAGCAAAACTAATAGGGGCAGCATTAGTATTGCTGTGATACCTCATGTCTCACTCTGGGGAGCATGAAATCCTACTTCAATGGCATACTAGGACCTAAGGAATTTTTATTATAAGGTCAGGTGTTCAGAATTGGAAAAAATATTTTTCTTTTAAAAAATCCCCAGCATTTAGTCTCTTTGGGAACTGCCACCCAACAAAGACTACATTGCACTTGACAAGAGCACAGCCTGAAAATAGCTTCCTTCACATGAAAGCTCCAGATTTGGACAATCTGGTGAGCACAACAACTTTAAAGTGGTCACCCTGTTCCATTACCATACTTGCTTTCAGATTCTCAGGGAATGAGGCACCAACCTGAATTGCACCTTTTCCCAAAAAGCAGCTGTTATGCTACCGTTTTGATTTATTCTCTGGCTAAGTTAATTTCTTGTTTTGATGAATGTTTAATGCTCCTGGCTAGATCAGTTTAGATCTTGTTTGCCTGGAGGCATTTAATGCTGCTACATTACTGTAATACTATTTTTAAGGTCATCTACAGCTCCCCCTCACCAAGTATTTTGCTATGATTTGGATCTAAATTAGGTGGTACATTTTGGCATTGAATTCCACAGCACCATATCAAGTCAACACTTACAGAATCTCAAGAGATGGTCACATTTGCTGATTAACAGACAACACACCCAGAACATTCTCAGTGATGAAGTCCACCCCATATACTGAGCCACAAAAAAAGACTGAAGATGAGGGGTTGAAACCATAGCTTGTTATCTCAGAGCACACAGTTCTGTAAATTACTGGCTATCCCAGGCAAAACGATGACGGGAAAGGGAGGTGTGTCAGAAGGAGAAAGAAAGTGCAGCGAAACAGTTATTAAAGCACTGACACTGATGGCTACAAAAGAACTTTCTCAGCTGAGACTCAGTTTTAATGAGGTGGCGGTTAAGATGTCGAGCCAACATGTCTGAAGACTAAACCCTCCTTGGTCTACAGAACAAATAAATGAGAAGAGTGGCAGAAAAAGCTTCTCCACACTACCCACCAGGCAGCCTCAGCTTTGACCTAAAAGGAACACTTCTGCCCTACAAATGTTATTTCAACAAAGAAGTTGAATTTCAAATCCAAAAAAGACAGCAGAGCATCGTCTCCTATGGCCAGTGCCTGAGAAGCCTTCACAGTCCAATACGAGCTCCATGGAGCACAAAGGTGGGCTCTAGACTGCAGCACTCTCTGGTAAAAGAAGCTTCCGAACAGGCACCATTCACAGCAGACAGCACAGTAGAAAAATGTGTCCTTATGCTTACTTTTTTTGCTATCTCTACCTAAACAGCTGGTCTAGCAAAATGAGAATTGGGACCTTGCTCATCCTATCACTAAAACTGCTGTCTTCATTTCAAGGGGAATGCTAGAAAAGGCGATCCTTGCCCCTTCATAAGCCTCTCTCCTTTTCTTCAGTTCTCCTGTCAAGCGGTGTATCCAAATACTGCAGTCCTTCAGCACAGCAGGCAGAGGACAACTACAGGTGTATACTGTGAAGATACTGCTGCAGCCCCAGCACAGAAATACATAGCTCACGAGTTCACAGACAGCTGAGGAACATGGAAAAAAGCAGTATGGCCCATTACCTAAAATAACTAACTAACTATTCACCTGTGCTGTAGGACTGGTCTCTGCAGCAAAAAGAGGTTCCTGTGACCCAACAGAGGAGGGGAGCAGTGGCAGAGCAGGCAGCACCGTTCAGGACTTAGGGACAGCAAGTCTCCCAGGCTGCTGTGTGATCTAACACAGCCAGGATCTGAAGTGACAGCAGCCAGCAGGCAGGAAGGCCTAGAAAGCATGTCCTCCAGGCCCTGGAAAATGCAAGCATAAAATGTGCTTCTAAAAGAAAAACATTAATGGCACTTATAGACAGGAACGGAGACAGGAGACAAAGATGACTGAAGAAGTGTCCATAGGGAAGCCAAAGACACAAGTAAGGAGCATGGGAAGGACAGAGCACCCACCAAAAGGGGCAGCATGAGGAAAATGGGATCATGTGAGCTGAGAAAGCCCAGCTCAGAGATGAGACCTGTTGGCCTTGCTGAAAGGAAGCAAAGGGCAGCACAGTGGCTGCCCAGGGCAGGCTGCTCTCCTTCATGGGCCATAACCCTCAGCAGCCTTACTTACAATGTCACTCACAGTTAAACATAGAGTAAGTCTGGCAACTTCTGATTAGTTTAGCAACTGTTATCATCACAAACTAATGAGTTTTTCATTTTACAATTATTTAAACCCTTTCCTATTCTTCACACTTTATCCATGTTCACTCCTCCACCACACACTGAAAAGTGTTTCTCTGTTCAGCAGAAGAAAAGCCATAAGACCCTCCAGTCACCACAGCCAAGGAGGTGCCCAGAGAGGGCACTCAGCCTAACCACAACAGCCACCATCCAAAACAGTGACCATGCTGTTGGCAGATCAGCTTAAGAAGTTTCTGCCTCCAACCCATTTGCTTGTTCTCACCTCCTCAGCCAAGTTCAGTGCCAGATCAGCTGTTTGGGTGCCAGCCCTATGCGCAGGGAAGAAGAGAGCAGCAGAGGCAATTTTAAGTCTTCTCTGAAGTCAGTTAGCTTTGAAAGCGGTTGATAAAATTAACAACTCTAACAGAAACTGCCCACTGCAAACAGCANGCACGCATGAATCCTTGAGTGAGTCACTCACTCCCTGCATCCCTGCTGGCCTAGATAAATGCTGCTGCCAGTCGATGATGGGTGCTGCAAACCAACTCTTAAGCCCACGGCATCCCTGCTGCACATCTCCTGGTGGGCACAAAGCCTGCACTGAACAACACCATCTCTGTGCAAGTGGGCAAGGAGGAGAAGTAGTCACAATCACCATTAGGGCTCATAGGTTCCCAATTGGCTATCATCAACTTGTACGTCTCTTCTTGCCCTTGCTCCTTGTCGTGGGTTGGAACTGAGTTGATTGACAGTTTCTCGATCCAATTACGCTTTTCGAGTTCGCATATTTAAACCTGCTGGAAGTGCGGGAACTTCCTCTTTGAATCCAGCTCTCCTATGGGAGGTGGGGGGTGGAATGGCTCCGGGCCCAACCCTCAAAGCAGGCCCGAGCCTCCCCTCCCCCGGCTCCAGGGCACAAGTCCCTGGAATGCTGAGGGAGACCCTCAAAGCCGCAGGTAGCTGAGGGAGACCCATGAGCTGCACAGCGAAGACCGCCGGAGTGGCTTCCAAGACCCAGGAGGGGCTCCCCTTCCCCTCTCCACATGGCCCCACGCAAACCCGGTGGGAGCCAATTTCCAGCTTTCTCAGACTGAGGAAAACATCAAACAACTGGCAGCATCAAAGGAGAAGGGCTTTTCTTCCAATGCACAGCCCGACGAGAGTAAGCTGTTCAACATGGCATTAAGGTCAGAAAGAGAAGGAGAAAGTGAGTTATGCGGGACAAAGCAAAAGATGGCAGCGGAAAGAAGAGGGTGGAGTCGCGTGCCACACGAAGCTTAAATTGACTCTTTGCAGACTGTGGTAAAAGCTATAACACCATAAACTGCTCTTTTCTCTTTAATCCATTTAAAAGACATGGGGGGATTGAGAATTCTNGACTGCAGTATGAAAAGACTGTAAGATTTGCATGGGAAAGATTAGTATGCTTTCAGTGCAATAGACCGTTTCCGGATGGGCAGGACTGTTGCAGGTAGCAGTTTGGAAACCATGCTGGAGCAGAGAGGAAACCTCCTTTTTTCCCTGGGTTTGGAGAGACTTTTTAAGAACTTTAATACTGACCAGAAATTCCATCTTTGTTATCCTTCGTGCGAGCTGGGTGCTGGGAGAAGTGCTGGACAAGGGATGGGGGGGGGTGGTGCTAGAAAAGAGGGGAATTTTTTTTCTTTACTTTCTTAATGTTTCTTTTTCTTTTAATCCTAGTAATAATAAACTTTTTTATACTCTTTTAAGTTTTTAAGCATGCTTTGCATTTCTCCTAATTCATATCTCCCAAGAGCAAATAAGTGAACTAAACCACTACACTCCTGTTTTCAGGAGTTGCCCTCAAGGGCTGGGATCTCAGGCAGTTTAGGATGCGTTATAAAGCTCGCCCTTTCAGACAAGGAAAACACTGAAAAAAAGGTGAAAGCAAATAGGTAATAAAATAAAAATAGTAATAAAGACACTGTAGGAAATTGCTCTGAGTCCCTGCACTGGCATTAGTTCGTTTACAGTGCTGGCTGCTTACTTGTACCGTCTGAGCAACAAGTCCTGGCAGATCACATCAGAACTGCCTTACCTTGATGGCAGAAGTTTAGGAAGAAGGCAGAATTACCCAAAGCACAAAATGCATCAGAATTAACAGCAAATCATATGAAGTCTATAACATGTGTAATGTCTCCACTACAGATGCACCAAGGACCGGGAACTGGTCTAAAACAGACACTCCAGCTAGTTAGATCTCTGGAAGACAAAAGAAAGCCTCAAATACTGTAATACAGAGGTACCACAGCTGCAAATCCTGCAGTAAAGTCATTCATTGTTTTAAGAATGAAGGCGTTTAAGTAAGTCCTGTGCCCAATGCAATCCCTGTGGGAGAGCTATTAAAGTTTGAACTGTCCTCACCCATTGACAATGTGACAGATTTCTTTACTGTGGTTTCCTAAGTGTACAAATACACCAGAAGGAACAGGGCAAGAAAAGGAAAAGAACCTTGAAGGAACAGAGCCTCAATTAGCTGCATCTGCAACACTGGTATACATGCTGGATGCTGATTTCAGAAACAGAAGCTGGCTAGCTGATATTCATATCAAGAAGAAAAGGTCAGGCCACAAACTCCAAGTTTCAGGCTAATGATGCTATATTTTGTGAGTTTCTAAATTCCATCTTCTATGTCACATAGTTGTGAGAACTTCCCTCATGACTCTTGGTTGTGAAATTACAAAACACACGGAACCCTGGGCAAAACACAGTTGTTCTCACAGTTAAAACTGACCAGCGTTGCAAATCATTATCAAATGATAATCCTCCAAATCATTATCATAAGTATTTCAGAGAATCCAAAGAAATAAAAGAACAGAGAATCCAAAGAAATAAAAGAACAGCTTATCCTTCATCTAATCCATCTCTCCCTCTGGCCTGAAGACATATCTTACAGTGATTTTCCCACTCCTTACCACAAAAAAACCCCCAATCATTTGAGATGCACCTGTAAAACTTCCTGGCTGTAACTTTTAACACAGGATGGGAGAATTACAGTGTTGCCACGCATGGTTAAAAGAAAGGAGTATACATAGAAGAGAGAGCAGCACAAGGCAGCAAGTAAGGTGCTGCACAGGGCACCTGCCTCAACCCAGAGCACGTTAACAGCAAATCCTACCAAGTATACGTACATGCAATAGCTTCATAAAGGGTCACTGATATAACTAAATATTGACAAAAGGTAAACAGATTAAACTACTTGTGCAGTCTTTATACAGCTCCCTAGACAGGTGGAATTGCTTGAAAGCTTTGATGCCAGGTTTCTCTAATGAAACTACAGCCAAAAGATGGATATCTGAGCTCCTTTACTGCATTACTAAAAAGTGAAGAGGAAAGATATGATCATTTCTACAGCCTTCAGACTAACACAGTGCACACCGAGAAACAGCAAGAGAGTGAATGAAACAAGAGTGGTCAAGACACGAAGTGCTGCCTATCATACCCTAAGAGAGCAAAGCAAACTGACTTACACTAGTCACAAGTACTCTGTGCAGACTCCAGCTGGGTACTCCAGCCCACCGATTCTTCTGAAGCACCCAATGCTGCTACCCATTCCAAGAAAACATCTGGCTAGCAATGCCGATGTGCCAAAAAACAGGCTAGCCCAAGATAATGATGTATTCATGAGGCCTGTAAAGTCTCCTGAAAATACAAAGATGTCCTGCCTTAAAAAGTCCTGTCTTCCACCCAGTTCTGGCAAAAGTATCCTAAACCAGCAAATCCCTGCTTTAGAAGAAAACGGTCCAGGGACTAAATAAACTATGGAGAGCCAGAGGAAACAATCTTCCCATTATACTGAGCCCATGTAAAAATACAGCAATGGACAAATCAACCAATGGACTTGGAGACCTGGGAAGACTTCTTTATTTCCTTGTATTGGTCAGCTTGGTCCATCCAATACCACTCTAATGTAATCTCTGCTTAACTTCCCTAAGCATCTGGCTCCTGAGCACAGAACATACGCCACGTGCCCCAGTGCTTATACATCTGTGATAGAGGCAGATTTATATCAACTGGCTCAGGTCCTGCTTGTGCAATCGATCACCCTTTGTCATATTTAAGAGTGGCATTTCTTTAGCCTAACTCTGAAACGTAGGGCAAGAGACTACTCACTGAGCTGTCAAGGAGACCAAGAACTCAAAGATAAAAGGTCTGTGGGAGGAGGAAGTCACTAGGATTGTTGAACCCGTGTGGGATAAAGCAGGGGTCTATGTTCCTTGGAGAAAGAAACATTTTTAGGAGAAACAGCTTGCTGCTACCAGCAATCATGCTACGTTTTAAATAGCAAATACGTTTCCATTTAGTGACCAGAGTTTGAATTAATGTGCGATTCCAGCACAGATTTTTTCCTTTTGAAGTCCAAGTTTCCCCTCTTATATTCCTTCCATCTCACCATAATTGTGGACTCTTTCCTTACTTCACATTTTAACCAATCAATTTGTGCTTATAAGTAAAACTATTTTTCATTTGAAATATAAACAACAAACTCAAAAGGCCTATAGAAGAAAATTCATACTTTGGCTCTTTATAGTAAAGTCAGCAAGTAACTTCATATAAATCTTAATTTAGAAGGTATCCAAAAGACAGCTGAGGGTCACTGCTGGTGACCTCTGAACGTCAGGCAGGATTGCAATACTTGGCTATCTCCACTTGTATGTACAGACTGGGTAATGAGATGCTGGAGAGCAGGCCTACAGAAAGAGATCTGAGGGTCCTGCTCAATGGCAAGTTGAATATGAGTCAGCAGTGCCCTGGCAGCCAGGAGGGCCAACCCTGTCCTGGGGGGCATCAGAGACAGCAAGGCCAGCCAGGCAATGAGGGGATTTTCCCACCCTGCTCTGCACTGGGGCAGCCTCACCTCAAGTGCTGGGGGCAGTTTTGGGTGCCACAATGTAAGAAACATATAAAGAGCATCCAAAGAAGGACCATGAAGATGGCAAAGGGCGTTGAGGGGAAGGCTTTTGAGGAATGGCTGAGGTCACCTGGTCTGTTCAGCCTGGAGGAGACTGAGGAAAGACCTCAATGCAACCTACAACTTCCTTGTGAGGGGAAGAGGAGGGGCAGGTACCAATCTTTCCTCTCTTGTGACCAGTGACAGGATCTGAGGAAATGACCTGAAGCTGAGTCAGGGGAGGTTTATATTGGATAGGAAAAGGTTCTGCACCCTTCAGCAGGTGGTTGGACCCTGGAACGGCTTCCCCAGGGCAGTGGTCACAGCACCAGCCTGGCGGAGTTCAAGGAGTGTTTGGACAATGCTCTCAGGCACATGGTGACTCTTGGGGATGGTCCTGGTCAGTGCCAGGAGCTGGACTTCAATGATCCTTGTGGGTCGCTTCCAGCTCAGGATATTCGGTGATTCTATGATTCACTTCTGCAAGCACCCCTGAGACCTGCGAGCACAAGCGTAGGCAAGAGCAAGCAGCTACCCTGCCACAGGAGTAGCAGCTAAGGTCAGCTATAAGCTGGATATAAAGAGGGGGTGGGGAAAGGCTGCAGTGAAGACTTGGTGTCATACCAGGACAGGCAGAGAGAGCGGCCAAAGAGAACAGGTCATGATTTGGTGTGGGGGGAATGGCAGGGGGGAGGGCAGGATGGGAGCTGCAGAGCAATAGAGAGAGAAAATGAGGCATGATCCTGCCTGAAAAAGGACAAAAAAAAAATTCTGGAAAATTCTGGTTTTTAGCATTGCAGTGACATGTAAACTACTGCTCTAGCAACATAGAACTGCCAGACAAATGTTACAAAGACTGTTTTGCACAGAGAGCAAAGGAAGAAGATGCACTTGATGGCCTCCTCAAAAGAAGATGCATGGTCTTAGCAAGAACTGCTCTCCTTTCCAGAAGGTTCAAAAGGCAGAGCTGGAAGGACAGTATTTGACAGCGTTAAGACATCCTTTCCTTGCTGCCTTGAAAATAGAAATATATCTGAGGTGCAAAACAACCTGACCCAACTTAAAAGCAGTTTTCTATATTTCTTTTCAGAAAAGGTCAATGTGACAAGGTCAGATAGGCTTTTATGGAATCTGCTTGCCAAATCCAAGACAGCACTCAAGAACATTATTGTTCCAAGTCTGTTACGGAGCTGTCTCCGATGATGAATAACATTTGAGACCATGGAGACCATTCAGAACCGGGTTCAGAGAACTTCTGTGTGCAATTTTTCTATTTGATACACCATTTTCACCTAAAACTAAGCTTTCTATTGAATTAAAAGTCCTTCTTTTTAATAATGCACTTACCACATGAGTTGTATCTCCCCAGACATCTTGGTGAATATTGTTTCTGGTTCTTTAGGCTAGCATGTTAGCATATTGTGTGTATCTGCAAGGGCCAGACAGCATGGCACTAGCACAGGGAGCTTTCTCCAAGAGCTTTTAGCAAGCCCACAGGCTTCCTAACCTGCAGGCTGGCAGCTGTCTGTTAGTAGAATGCCAGGAAAAAAATAGGATGCCCCTTCACAAGGATTAGGTGTGCAATCAGGAGCATGAGTCTGAACACAGTCCAAATGTACAGGACTAACTGCATGCTGTCACAGGTCTACCCAAACAGTTAAAGCAAGGGTTGATTCTCCTTCATTATAGACATGACACAGGTTCCAATATGAAACGAAGATCAGCATATGGAACAGAAAATCATTTTAGAAGTGCACCATGACCCTCATTAAAAAATGAATACACAAATTACCATCTAGAATTAAGTTTCACATGAGAAAAAGGGGCAATAAGCCGCCTTTTGTAAAAGACCTGCATCACCTGCTATACCACTGATAAGAGTAAACTAAAACAAGAGGAAAGAGAGCTCTGAGCAACTGCATTTGTATCAGTGAGACAGGAGGGGAAAGGAGAAAAAAGCCTTCATTAGTTACACTGATAGGACTGATAGGATAAGTTGTATTTACAAAGACTGCATTAGGTATCCACTGATTTTTTTCCAGAGGAAGCTGAGGAGGGCTCTATCTTCCTGGCTTCCACGGGAGACAAGGCCTCCATGCCCCAAAGTGCAGCTGCTGCACATTTCATTCCAGAAAGTGCTCATAATGGCATAAGGTCTCCATATCTCCCCACTGAGGCACTGCCTTCTGCTCTCTGACAGACACAGACTAGGAAGACGCAGCTGGAAAATGGATCCTTCCAATTGGCATTGGCCCACACTGTCTCAAGGCTCGGTCTATTAAACACACATCAAAACAGCACCGCCAGCTCTGGTGGGAGGAAGACGCAGGAAAATCCTGAGCCTGCAGCTTCTCTAGTAGCTGTCACTGCTCTCATGAAAGCTCATCCACAAAGGAAGAGTGCAAGGCAAGCAATTCAGAGGTTTTGAAAAGATAGCCACTCCTCTTTTCCTCCCTGAAGTTGCAGCATGCTGCAGAAAGCCCAAAATACACACTCTACCCTAGCCAGGGCAGTTTGAAGTGTCCGGACTACACTGTACTTCTGCACGACTTCTGTACCTGCCCCAGCTTTCTGAGCACACCTCATCCCCAGCAGTCAGACAGGAATCATCTCTTCCCGCACACCTCTTTGTTCTGTGTTGGCTACAGCCAACAGGGAAGGCTGCAGCAAGAAGGACCTGCCCCTCAGTATGGAGGGAGCACCAAGGAAATGCTGCTGCTGTGCTTCCACCAGCACCTCCAGAGAGGTTCACATTCCAGAGAGCTGGAGGGTCAGGCAGGCTGAGGAATGCAAGAGTAGTCACAGACTAAGTATTCTGTCCCTTCAAATGCTGAGCTGTTATCAACTCTTCAAGAGTTTCTGAGCTGTGGGGAATCTGCCTCCAGCTCATATGAGCAATTCTAAGAAGTTCTCAAATTCCTGAGAAGAGGGCTGCCAGCTCAGTGCATGTTTTACTGCTACTGTACTAAAAACCTGTTCATTCCAGTTAGAAAAATAAACCAAAAATCAAACCTGTAACCACACTCAAGTCTGCCCTGCTAATGTGAATTTGCTGTCTCCTTCCCCTGCCCAGCCACTCATTCATCTTCACACAAAATAGCAAGGGGATTACGCAGATGTTGCTTTGCTATCCTGACCTTCTTAACCTATGCCCACATGCCATCAGTGATGTTGTGCGTTCACTGTCCCTTCAACCATACGTCAGAGGCTAATTCCCTTCTGGCTGTACCCTCATTCAGAAGCTGGATGATAGTTCTCATCTCCTGCTACACAGCTTCACAGGAATAGCAACAGGAACTCCCTGCGTCAGTACAACTCAGGTTCAGAGCACAGCACTCGCTGTAAAGCGCAACAAAGCAGGACAACACAGGCGGTGTACCCAGAGTTGTGTCTGATGGAGGGGCAGCAGGAGCACTGAAAAACTGAATGCTCAGAGAGGCAGTCCACAGCACGGCCAGTGTAGAGCATCTGTGGATGTCTGCCTGGGGAATAGTAAATGGGAGAGGGAACTGCACCATGAGGGATAGGATTTCACTCTAGTGCCCAGCAGAAGCAGCAGTTCAAATGGAGCTGAGGCTACTGCGAAGGAACAACAGAATAGATGTCTGAGCCATCCGTTTGCATGCAAGCTGTTTCCTTCTCCTGGGTCTCTGTCTAATCCAGAAAGAGAGGCTGCACAAGTCCTCAAGAACAGGTCAGCAAGGATTTTTACAGTGATTATGTGACCACACTTATGGACACAGGAAAGTTGCATCCCATCCAGCAATAATAAATGACCTTCACAGTCCACTTCCCACTTTACAGAGCCCGAGACGAGATGCTAACAGCAGCCCTGAATAAATCCATTAATCCATGGTGATGTCTAGAGTGAGGGAACAAACACCCTTGATCCAGAACAGGATCTTGGTAGATCTACAGCTGGGGAGATTCCAAGTGAACAGGAGGAAAGATTCTAAAAATTGCTTGGCAAAATGGAGGAAGCATATAGCAAGACACAGGACCAGGTGGCAGGGAAAGGTCTCTGTCAGGGACAAGAGGGTAACTTCTCCATGGCCATGACTGCAATGATCATCGTCAATACTGCTGGTGAGCCTTGTGTCAAGAGCCAAGCACCAGAAAAATGAAATTCTCAGAACCTGTCACAATCATCCAGAGCATGCAGGGAACCAGCAGGTATCTCTTACTTTGATTTCAAGAATCAGGTGATCTTGGTCTCAAGCCTTGCCATCCCCACAGTTCTACCCTATTTTCTGCAGTGCTCCAGGCATCTGCCCTGGGGAGCTGCAGGGCTGACACATCCACAGGGCAGAGCAGAGTCACCTTTCCAAGAGCAGTTTTCTCTGGAGCTTTGTGGTGAGGAAAAAAACCCCAAACGAACAACAAAAACCAAGGCCTCTTCAAACCAAAATCCCTGAGACAAACCAGAACCCAACAATTCCACTGCTGAAACTTACACACCAACATAGCTCATAGTTCCCACAGTTGCATTTTCATTCCTTTGGAAGGAAACGTGTGCGGAGGAGCAAAGCAAAGCATACTACAGCACACATGGGTTACTAGGCTTTTTGGTCACTTTCCGAGTTTTTAGATCTCTTTTTCACATTTCACAAGCCATGAGAATCATGGTAATTCCCCATGCATACTACAGCCATAGTATTAACTTCCATGACCTCCAGGACATTGAAAACACCGGCATCCCTAACACACCACAACTAGCACAGACTTAGGCTGTCAAAATCCTTCAGCTTTCCAGAGCCCTCTCTTTGCTACTGTGCCATGAATGGACAGATGGATGGCTCTCGCAAGTGTCTTTCACCCATCTGCCTCCTCACCTCAGCTAAGGGGACAGAAATCAGCCATCCCTTGGATCTGATGATGATGATGAATCCAGCACTGTGGACAAGCTGTTGCCTATAAGGACTCTAGTGATCACACAGGTTTTTCTCCATAGGGTTAGAGACAGGAAAAGTTCCAGGAGGTTGGGCTTCAGTGAACAGAGACCCTGTGCAAGGGGATACCATAAGCAGCTGTTCTCTGAGAAGCCAAGACCTTCACTTTTAAAGTACAGCAGCAGAGTGATAGTGTAAAACTGAAGTGATAAGCAAACTACATAACAATTTCCTCTGGAGCTGGCACTCATAAGCAGGAGACAGACACCCAGCTTCTGATAGCATTCCTGCTGGGCACCTTCTGTCCTTGCAAAAGAGCTAAAATCTTTATGGAGAAGTCTACTCCACAATCAAAGGTTTAATCGCAGCAGGAACAGGCATATCCATGTTAGCACTACACTCACTAGCAGGAGTAGTAATAGTGGGATTCATAGACTTGAACACAAATTGTACAGGCCTGCTGGGGACTTACATATGTGCCTAAGTTGCTAGCCGCCACTGAAACCCACATTACCGTGACTTCAATGCTATTATCTCTACACCACTGAGAATAAAGTTATTGAACTATGTCCTTCATGCTGCAATCACACCTTCTGCTACACTACCAGCAGAGACTCAGCTCTCTCTTCATCAGCTTCAGATGCTTAGTACTCGTGTTTAGACAGGAGTAGCACAGTAAAAGGAATAGAGAGATGGAGAGAGAGAGAGAGAGAGAGAGAGAGAAATACAGACACAATGAGACATTACTAATTATGCTTTGCTTGTCCAGTCTTGTGCATTTTCACTTTCAAACACTGAACACATCCAGAAACAAATTCTACAATAGCAATAATTATATTAATAAATCATAATAATAACAGAAAAACACATCATAAGGGAGAGACACATGAAGAGCAGCTCTGGGAACTCACACAACATGTGGGTGAAGTGATTATACTTCCTATGTCAGAACTCCACTGTCCACAGTCAATTTCAGTGCAATGAACAGCCTCCAGAGAAGAGCCAGGTGAGCTCAGTCACACACAGGACTGGTCCCCCACCTCAACATGCTAGCAGCACTACTTTCTCATTCAAAACTGTGATCACTCCCTTCACATCACCCAGCAGGATGGGGCAGTCCTGTTAGCTACTGTGTTCAACTTATAGCTCAACTCTATACTCGAGTGTGCTGTTCCTAGGTTGAGTTAATGTTCTCCCAGATCTGATAGTCAGTAGAGATTGTAAAAAAACAAACTAACAAACCAACTAACTAAAAAGAGGCCAGGCTTCAATTAGCTAGGATTTCATCCCTTCCCCTCCAAAAGGCAGGCATCAGGAAAAAAAAGAGGTTTTCAAAATTACCATTCTGATTTCCATAAATATTGTGCCACCCTCAAAGGCACATGGACAGGAACAAAAATGAGGGTACAGAACTGAAAGAGGCTTTGTACCAGGAAGGTCAGAAGAATGACACCAACTGAGCCATCATCAACAGGACTGAACTCCATCCCAGTTAAGCATGTGCTTGTTGTACCACTAGCATGCTGCCAGGAGCTCAGGAGTCTGAACCATACTCAAATTACAAGCTACAGCTGGCTACCCGAGGCCACTGAGCCAAAGAAACTGAGAAGCAGATCACCCATAAACACACAGTGCTACTAGCTATGGATGTGTGTTTTGGGACTTCTGGAACAATGAGGTCCACGAGGGCTCAGGTTATTGCTGGAACAAGAGCAAGTCCCCACCAGTTGATTGTATTTTCTCTATTTCTCTTCAACAAGCAAAACCCTCAAAACACATAATTTAAGAAAATAATCAACCCTGCTAACAAAAGTGTAGAACAGCTGAACACACTCCTTTTTTCCCTTAAATTCACACAGTGTAAATCTGTTTAAGAGTCTCCGAAGTTGGAGACACGTGCTAACAAAAGTTAACCACAGAAAACAACTAGCTGGAATCCTAGGGATCTGCAAACTAGTTAATTTTGCAGGATGAGAAGTATCTAGGAAAGAGAGCACAAGAAAGGCACGGCAGAAGAAAACACTCTATTCGGTCTGCATCACTACCAGCCCACTACTGGGCAAAGAAGAACTCACTAGTACTCCCATGACTACTATCTTGCCATGTCAAGAAAGCAAGTAAAATAGGAAGCCTAAGAATAAATGCAAAAACCAGTTATTATGGTAATATATTATATCAGAGAGACCATTTGCCTCGCCCAAGACTTGAACAGGATACTTTAAAAACTCACCAAAAGGGACAGACTTGCTTAATTCTTTACAGCAAGCTTACACAAAAGAATCCTGTTAGTTTGTTTCAGAATTTTTCCCGAGAGAACTGAGGGAAAGGCAGTTTGGTGACAGGACCCAAGGAAAGAATGGATGTTCCCTGTAAAGCCCTGATGGCAAAGGTGCTCGGGTGAACAGTGACAGCCTGTCCTGCTTGCTTTGATCGCTGACAAAGCACACTGCCCTGCCTGCACATGCAAACCCACGTGCATGGATGACAATTCCTCCCAGCTCCAGCGCTTAATCGTGAAAATGCTTGAGTGACGTCCCACCAGGGTAAACAGGGGACATCGTTCTGCCCAATGGTCCAGGAAAGGCTTCATCTTGAGATGCACAAAGGCAGAGAGGCAGCAGCTGAGGGGGAAGGTCTAGGGAGATTAACATGTTTATCTCCTCGCTTAAGTCTCTTACCGGCCAATGGTTTCAGCGTGATGGCAGCAACAGGACTAAAAATAAGAACTCGGGCATAACCAGTGACTCACTGTGTGGGCAATGACACTGTGAGGGATCACCGAGAAAACCGCTCCCACTCCCGGAGCCTCTCTCTTGAATTGTATGAAATGACTTCCCATAGAGACAAAGGAGACACTGTACAGAGATCTCTTCATTCAAGTGATCTTAGGACTGTATGACATTCTATTCAACCGTGCAGTGGCTTTAAATAGATAATCGGACCAATCTCAGACCCAAATTTTGGGTTCAGCACCTGAAACAGAGGCTTGAGGGGACAGAAAACACCATCAAGGCTACACTTCCAGAACATTAAAATTTCCTACTAGAGGTGATACTAACCACTGCTGGTCTTCCTTTCTGTTTGGATCATGTCTACCAGTAAATAAATTTCAAAGGCATAGCAATGCCAGGATGTTGCATTAGAAGAGTTCCTTCAGTAAAGGCTGGTGCACATCAGCAAAGCTAGCACCACAGCAAGACATTGTTTAGCCTGAAGAGCCTCACACTTCTTCCAAAAAAGGCCCATATAGCCTTCAGATAGTATTTTAGTAATCCAGCTGCATAGAGATACAATAGCATCTCTGATTCCTTAGGTAAGCTATTAGAATTGAGGGTTTCAGTGGCACAGCTGTAGGAGTGAACATCCCACTACAGCACTGATGTAGTACCCCTGACTTCCTCCCCCAAGATAATGCCAGATATTTTTTAGTATCTCTAGGAAAATAGAGATCGCTCTTCTGGCACTGTCTGTGGTGCAGATTTGTCCAACAGCAGGTACAGGAGATCCCCCTGTTGCAAAGCTGGCAATCACTGCAGTCACATCCTTCCCCTGCCTCTTGCCTAATGGCCCCGCATCCTCTTTACTTCTGATGCTGGCGCAAGCACTTGAGCAGCAGCGCAGTGAACTGGATAACTGAACTGATCCATCATTAACCTGGTTCACCACACACCTATATAAAGAATTTGTGCTAGTGCAAGGAGGGAACAGTCAGAAGAAAGGCTGCCTCTTGCAGCAGCACAGAGCTCGTGCTGGCTGAGACTGCTCATGTTGCTATGGGGTACAATTCAACCACCCTTGGCTGTGATACTCCAAGATACTGCTCACATGCAGTTCATGTCAGATCATAAGATGTTCTAGTCTTCTGACTGAATTACCTCTGGTTTCTGATCCATCATAAGAGAAAACTGCTCAGAGCTCCCCTAATATTCTACCTTCATAACTCCTGGCACTCATATAAGAGGCCATCATTTTTATAAGTACATAGTGAAGATCAATCTTTACCATCCCCTCATCACATAGTGAAAAAAATACTGAGTTCTGGAGATCAAAAATGTAGAGTGAGAATACAGCAATTTATTTGAAATTTGCAAGGAGTCAGATCCTGCGCCTAAAAGAAAGAAATAAAACCCCATCCATAGAATACCAGGATATCACATGCGATCTAGATTGTATCAAGGCAAATAGGACATTGCTATTGAGACACAGCAGTGCTTAGAGATGGGCTGTTCAGCCACTGAAACACAGCGATTTCCCAAGAAGCAATTATACAGTTGGCTGCTTAGAGACAGAACCAAGGATCTCTCCCATGAGAACAGACACTGCCTGATATCCCTCAGGTTGCCTACTGCTCTTTAAAAAGAACAACCAAAGCTAGAGTGTACCAACTCCTAAATCTGCACTTAGGTCCCTCCCATTCATTCAGTATACTGGAGAACTTGCAAGGAGAAGCATTTCCTCCTACGTTTATAAGCATATAGAGCAATTCTCTCTCTAGCTCTAGCTGGTCAGGAAACCACCAGGTCAGAGCACTGAAGCATTTACAGCATGTGAAATTAAAACTGGAGATAGCTAAAGCTTCCCAGTTTGCCCTACAAGAACAGAATGGAGCCACACATCAAGAATTATTCAAATATTAGAGTAATAGGACACTTGACTCTGCAACTAGAAGAAGTGGAAGCTTCAAGGGGACAGCAACTAACCTAGAAAAGCACATTGGTGACTGCTTATGTGAGAAGCTCTTTATTACAGCCTATATATAATTCTGCACAGGAAGAGAAAAAACCATGAAGATGGCACCACAAGAACAATGAAAGTGAAGACAGGTCTGGGGAAAGCAGCTACCAAATTGCCCAGGCAGGCGTGGGAGGAAGGGGTTTCAGAAGGAAGAGCCAGGCAACACCACCAAGAGCCGTGGCTGGCAGGAAGTGCTGTGCCAGACTCATACTGATGGCAGCCTGCACTGCTGTGGGCTAAGATAAACCTCTCTTGGCCTCTCTGATCTGCAGCACAGGGAAGACAAGATAAGCAGAGTCCAGAGAGGCAAAACACCCATTTTACCAGGAAAAGAGGTGATTTTGAAGTTTGCTTTGTTTATCAAATAAGCAGGTCCTCATATAGGAGGACGTGGGGCAGTTTGGTTTCCGACATCAGAGGTGAAAGAGGGCAACATATCTCAGAAAACCAAATATCTGCTGCTCTAAGGTGCTTTTCCCGTCTTCTCTACCTCCTGCTGAGTCAACATATTTTGTCCTGTCCAGCTATTCTGACAAGAGACTGTCCTTAGGAACTTTGGGTTGCCTTCATGATAACAAGATGCATCCTTTAGTCTTAACCACTGGGCAAAATCAGTTTGAAACTCTGTGGTGATCAGATGCTTCCAGGAATATGACTTGGACAAAAGAAACAATGAGTCATATTTTGGCAAAAATACACCAGATTTTTATTTTGCATCTTCCTGTGTTCGTCAGTGCAAGGCTGCTTCCCTCTGCTCCCCACACTTTTAAAAGAGCAATAACTATCACCACTTCCCTGCCAAGAAAAAAAGCTTAATTATTTCTTCTGATTTCATGCTGAAGCATCATATTCCCAACATGTTAACTGTTTCCATCATGTCCGAGTTATGTAATAGGAGAATTCAGATTCAGCTCCAATTTAAGATACAGTTTCATTCTGTGATTCCCCAGCCCACAACTGCAATTCAGTGGTCCCATTACCGCTGTCAGCTTCGAATGCACTTTGAGATCCCTCAGCTTATGAAATTTTATTACAAAGATAAAATATTTGCTCCTGGTTCAGTTCATAAGATTCTGATTAGCAAAGCTCTATGGGCATCACCAGACCAGTGCTAATCATCTACCTCAGTAGACCACAGTGACCCAAAACATGACAGCTTATTAGCAAATATTTCATGTTATAGGAAAGATCCTTCTGCTCAGCACATAAATTGTTAAAGTCTCCATTTACTATGTAGAAAATACATGTTAACATATAGACAGGTCATGATTAAGCATCAAGGAGGACAATTTGAAACACCCTTCAAATAAAATACAGATCCAGCATTTCACACGGGCTGCAAAAAGAACACCTGTCATTTCCTACAACAACTTCTAGCACTGGATTTTCAGATGCTTTAAACAGCAATTAATTTAGCCTAATAGCTCCAGCCATAACAGAATACACCATTTTACAGAAACACAATCCAAGACTCAAAATTGTCTGCAATTCGAAAAGGTTGAGGCCCCATATGACTCTCTGCTTTTCCACAGATGATGCCTGCCCAACAATCTGATTTGTTTTGACCAGACATTAGCTACTTCTGAAGGAATGGAGACAGACAGGAGGGAAAAGGGGGGGAAAAAAAGAGAAGGGGTACTGGGCTTTCTGTCTGAATTTAATACCAAACCTCAGCAGACAATGAATTGCAATGACTTCCTAATCACCACACAAGCTATGAGTAAGGTTTTTAAGGAAAAGGGCAGTATTGTCCTAGAGATACCCATTTGCTATAGGTGCTTCTAACAAAGGGCACTTCTTGGTGTCTCCTCTTCCATACCAGCTACATAGGAAGTACGCTCTAATATCCAAACGTTAAATGCACTTTGAAGTGGCACCCAGCCATTTATCCCGGTTCACTCCAGTCAAAAGACATTCTAGACATCTTGGAAGAGATGGCAGATTGTGACAAACTGTATCTTTGTTCCCCAAGCTCTTTTGCACACTTTTCACAAGTCATAGGAAGGGAGATAGAAGGAGAAGTGGCAGCTACTGCAAAAGACATCATCTCTTAGCAAAGGATTCATAGATATAAAAGCCTTCCTTCCCTACCAGCCAACATTTAACCCAGGAGTGCGAGTAATAAAACACTGGATTGCAGCACTGAATGACAAAGTCAATGAAGAGAGAGGGGAAGAACATTTATATAGACCCAGTAGGCATAACACATGTTTTTTAAAATGGAATACCTAAGTTCTGTTCCAAAATACCTAGAAGTTAAAAAAATAGCAGAATTAACATTGTCTTTGCAAATTGGTAGTGATGCCACATCACAGATATGATTAGAGAACATAGGATTAAATGTTTGATCCCAAGGAATGCTCAACACTGGGAATGTCAAGATAAATTATGCCCAACAGATGCATGGGTGCTCAGTGCTTCCATCTCAAAAACAGACAAGCTAAAGGGAGCAAGAGGCAATTAATAAAGTCCAAGTTTTAGCACAAGCTTACATCATGGTATACAGGTTTGCTGAATTACTTTTTTCCTTCCTTCTGTTAACTCCTTATTAGAAGATATGAAATTCTAGAGGAAATCATCTCTTTTGATTTTTCTGTAAAGAAATTCCGACCTTTTCAAACACACCAGTCTAAGGAAATGGAGTAGAGACATATCCTTGCAATTCTGGGTCAAACTCACAAATCTTGGACTTGTGGCAATGTACAGCAGGAGAGAACAAGACAAAAAGAAAATCTGGCCAAACACACACACAAAGCTGGCACTGGTGAGTGGCTTTGGCTGTCAGGCCACAAAACACTTTGCACCAAGAACTAATTTCTCCTCTCATCTACAGAGCAGCGCTCTGCACACCCCCATCAGTGCTCTGCTCCCTGCTGCACTGCCAGCCACCTCCTTCTTGATGTACTGGCCTGCTTCCTGTCCAACAAGCTCGCAGCTCCACTAGGGATGCAGCAGCTCACAGTGCAGCATCTTTCTCGGCTCCATTTTAAAGGAAGCTGCTAGCCACTGCTCCTGCATGCCCTACTTATCCACTGGATTCTGATTTCCACACAGAAACAGCTTCAGAAGCCTGTTTTCATTTCAAGAAGGTGATTGTCTCCCACAGTTGGCTCAACAGTCCCTGCAGTAGGGGTTGAGTGCCCAGTGGCAAACACTCCAACTCTTCTCTTCCACAAAGGACACACACATGTGCGAGCATAAAACATATCCTGAAAAATTACATGAATCTCCCAAAACCCACTAGAGGCAAGGACAAAGTGGTTTGAAATTCTCTCTTTATAGCACAGAAATAGCTCCTTCGTGAGCAGACACTGACACCTTTCTGCTTAGCACCAGAGGATGAAGAGACAGAAGAATCACCACTGAGCTGGACACTGTCTGTCCATCTAGGACTGCTTCAAGCACGTGATCCTGCCACAGATGGCAGTTAATAGGATGGTGCCTTCTTAGACAATGAAGTGCAATTAAAACCCTGAAGGGTGTGGTACCATTAGCTTGAGTTAGCAGCCAGGGTACAGAACCATGAAATTAAGTCTGTCTGCAGCAATCAATGCTGCCCCCAAAGTGGGAGAAGAAATATCCCCTTTATGAGAAAATCTCTCCTCTGACCCAAAATGTGCCCACTTTGTCCCACAGCATGGAAGTTCTCCCAATATACAGAACATCTATAACCACAGAAAGCTATAATTCTTAGCACAAACAGAGCAGTAAGAGAACAGCCAGAGAAATCGTTTTCAGTGAAGATGGACAAGGATTCAGTAAGGATGGACTTAGTATGGTCGCATACTAAGTGAAGCTATTCCAAGTCTGCTGGCTGGCATGACAGGCTGTCCTAGTTGAAAAGGAAATTATGAAAAACGTACATGGTAGTGTGGTACTGAGTGGCAGGACACTAAGGCAGAGATATAGGTAGCTTCCACTTCTCTAGACTTTCCCTGTAATGCCTTACTATTTATTCATATGAACAGACATCATCCAGGCAGTCTCCTTGTGTCTGTTCCTAAGCAGGAATGTAGGGGTTTTTGTATTTCAAATCCAATATAGTCATTGCCAATCCTCCCCTTTCCTTAAGCAGGATTATTCATGTATTGAAAAGCAAGGCATATCCTGTCTAACTAAAACAGCATATGATGCAGAGGTGGCAACACAGTAAAATACAAATGTAGCCAGATGAATAATTATGTAAAAAAAACCGCTTTCCTACTCCATGCAACTGCTCTGTGTTGTTGACTTAGATGTGTTCATTTGAGCAGACAAAAAAATGGGTTTTACTACTGCTGCTCCCACTGAGATTTGGGAAAGCAAAGCCAAGCCTACACGCCCCAGTCTCAGCTAGGTTCAGTCTGGGAAGCTCTTTAGCTCAAGAAGCCCCAGCTCTGCAAATCCCCAGTGGGAACTGCAGATCACGGGCATATTTGTAGGAGAATAATTAGTTTCAGAGCCAAGACTGTGCTCCTCCCCCACCCCCTAAATTAAATAAGCCAAGAAAGAGTACACAGCCATCCAGTCATTCTCGGAGAATTATTTTTCTGACTAGCTCTGCACTTTAAGGATGCCATTTTTCATTATTGTTAATAGGTCTCATTAACTAGAAGCTCTTAAGCACAAGACCATTACTAAATGCAGTTCACACTGCACAAAAGCAATGCCCTTATTGTGGCAAGGGCAGGAGGGAAGGAAACCGTTTGCCTTTCCATAAGTACCAATAATTCAAACCCAAGCACTATTTGCCCTTCATTTGGGTTCACAGTTATTCCAAATTAGTAGACAGTTAAGAGAAGGATGGTTTTAAAGATCTCCAGTTTGCAATTAAGCTATACCTCATGACTTAAATGTAAACAACACTTCATTTTAAAACAGAAGCAACTGGAACAAGAAAAAAAAAACACTAAAAAACCTCCACCACCTCCTCTTTTTTACTCAAGCCAAAATTTCAGACCTTTCTGGGATTTGTGATCACATAATGGATTTATAAAGATTTGCAACCACATCCTTAAATTTCAGCTACATAAGCAACTTAAAGAAACAAATACATATTTCCCCCCGGCTCCCTCACACATACAGACTGGACAGCGAACTCTCACTTCTGCTGAGAGTCTGAAATAATGTGTGTATTTTGAAGCCTAAAGAGAATGCCTGAACAAGAATTTCACTTTTGTGAAGCTATGGCACTACTGAGCACAGGGGAAGTTGGACAAGTTCAAGAAGCGGGCTCACCAAGTCTCACTAAGTTTAACAAGACCAAGTGCAAGGTGCTGCACCTGGCTTGGGCAGCCCCAGGTATCAATCCAGGCTGGGGCATGAACAGATCCAGAGTAGCCCTGCCAAGAACTTGGGGGTGCTGGTGGATGAGACACTGGACCTGAGCCAACAATGTGCACATGGAGTGCTGCCTTCAGCTCTGGAGTCCTCAGCAGAGAGGCACATTGATCTGTTGGAGCGAGTCCATAGGAGGGCCACCAAGTTGATTAGAGGGATCTAATCCACTTCTCCTATGAAGAAAGGCTGAAAGAACTGAGACTGCTCAGCCTGGTGAAGAGAAGGCTTCAGGGTGACGTAACTGCAGCCTTCCAGTACCTGAAGTGAGCCCACAAGAAAGATGGAGAGGGACTATTTACAACGACATGTAGTGACAGGACAAGGGGGAATGTCTTCAGACTGGAGGAGGTTTAGATTAGATATTAAGAAGAAATTCTTCCTTGTAAGGGTGGTGAGGCACAGGCACAGGTTGCCCAGAGAAGCTGTGCCTGCCCCATCCCTGGAAGTGTTGAAGGTTGGATGGGGCTCTGACCAACCTTGACTTCTGAAAGATGTCCCTGTCCATGGCAGGGGGGTTGGAACTAGACGATCTTTAAGGTCCCTTCCAACCCAGGCCATTCTATGATTCTGTGAGTCCATAAAAATTCAAATCCACTCAAGAGTCAGAGAAGTACCTTCTCCCCATTTGTTGCAGTGTTTCTGTGCTTCACAAAACCTGCAGAATCACCAGGGCTTTCAGCCAGTAATATAGCTGACACCACTACAACCTGTGCATTGAAACAGCTAGCAACTTGTAATATCATTTCCATTGAGAAGGCTTGACATCATACTCTTCATGCTTTCAATTCAAATGTTGTTTGAATCAATGTGAATTTCTAGTGAACAGACACCCTGTTTGTTTGGAGGTGACCAGCATATCATCTACAGAAAGAAGCAGAACAATGTTTATAGTCCCAGTGTAAAAATTTAATTCCAACCATGCACCATATCCAGGCTGTTCACAGGACTGAGCCTGGAAGAACAGTGCTTCATGTCCTCCTTCACAGTATTAACGTTCTTTTATTAATACAAGGTAAAAAAGCTGGGGGTGGTAGGGTAAGTGTCTTTTATGTAAATCTGCACCACATAGAATTTCTAAAAACAGCATCACGGAATGCTACATTTTCCTGAGGCTTTCCTTTTGCTATCTCCTCCTCTGTCCCCCATCAAAAAAACCCCAAAAAACTAGCAACCTGAAGGCCAAAACATTATGTGCAATAGTGCTAGCATAGGTCCATGCACGAGCATTAGTCCTCAGCAACATTACACACTATTCAAACCTGCTAAAGATGAAAACAAAGCTCAAGTGCAGAAAGACAAATACAATTTCTAAAAGTGGAGAAAGTTAAGCCATGATAGGCAGTACTGTCAGCTCCTAAATTGAATATACACATATTGCCAGACCACTAATTCATTTTGTCTCGCATTCTGTAACCAGTGGTGTCTGAAACCTGCTACTTCAGGTAGAATAGCAACAATTCAACCTGCAACATGCTGGAACATTAGGACAGCCAGATGGCAGAAAAGTCAGACTGAAAAAGGATAGTGTCTGGACGTACTTTGCTGCTTTTTGTTGTTATTGTTTTATTTTGTTTGCTTTTTGTGTTTTTTCTTTCTTGTTTGTTTGGGGTATTTTGTATCAAGACATAGGATGACTCATTCCCAATCCTGGAATCGAATATCTACCCCTTCCTCTATCTTTCACTCTCCTGCTCTGGTGCTAGGAAGAGCACCTTCCTCTCCAAAGGGCAGCCTGTATTCTTCTCTGAAGTTATGAAGAAAACAACTGTCAATTAAAAGAAAAAAAAAAAAAATACAGATCTATGTTTCAGGATGATCCCAGTCACACTGTACAAAGGAAAGAAGGGATTAATCTTGCAATGCAAAACACAAAAAACCTGAAAAAATAAGTCTGTTAAGCCCTTTATTTTTTAAAAAGCACTCCTCTTCAAATATGCTGACTTAAATTACACACAAGTTTTTCATCCTTTTTGTCTAATCTACAATATTTGTCTAAAGACAACAAGTTTGAAATTAATTATTGAAAAGATAAATTTTCAATTCATTGCATAACCACATTCGTTTTTTATAACAGAAAGGGCAGACCAGAACATCTAACTAGTTTTCACAGTACATTTTAATTAACCTTAATCACATTCCACCTCTCCCTAGTATTTTCCTTTTCCCTCTACTCTCCCTCTTATTCAGCAATTCCTTTCAGCACTGCCACAGCATGGTTTCTAACTGTCCTCTAAACAAAACCTGAATCATACTATTTGAAAAGTAAGCAGTGTCCCCAGCATACACATCATTAAGTGCAGAATAGCTTTCTGGTCATTCCCTCATGTTTTTTATTCCTTCCCCTGGACCAGCTTTCAGTTAATGACAGGTCTTCAGCTCTGTCCCATAACTTCTCATTATTCCTTCTGATGAGCTAACAGTAATCTTCTTAAACACACACAAGATTTTATTCCTCCCTGGGTGGCAAAGGATGTTCTACTCTTGAAGACTTCATATTAGTTTGACATTATCCTATGGTCAAGAGGGCTTGCAGCGGTATACCTTGTACACCTACAGCTGTTTCCTGTGGAAAGACTTCAAATGCCTTAACCATGCATTAATATGGATGTTTCCAAATTCTCCAGGAAGGCAGAAACCTTTGCACTAACAGACAGATTAGTTAACCAAAAAGACACAGCAAGAGCGGGGCAGGAACAGTTTCCTGACAGCATCCCATAATCTAAATTTTCACAACTGGATCTATTACTTAGAACCCAAAATGCAGACAATTTTAGAATTTACCTAAATTCTTGTCATGAGATTGGGTTTTTTTTAATTCTTAGGTACAGTTATCTTAGAGATTTAAGTTTTCATTTTTGCCACCTTACTTTTACACACTTCAGAAAATAAACTATTGCAAATGTTACTATGCCTCTTCCTATAGTTATGACTAATACAAGGAAATAATTTTACATCTAAGTGACCTCCTTTAATTTTTCTGATCAGTCTTCAAACACACACATACACAAAACCATTATCATCTAAGAGCCTTCTGTACCAACAGCCGTTACCTCTGACTGAGTTTTCAAGCCTCATCACCCGGAAAAATCACAGAAAGGTAGAGTCCAAAGGCATACCAAATAGAACATATTCTGGAGCTGTATTACATAAACAGTAACCAAATCAGAGTGAAAAGTAGTACAGAAAACACATCAAAATATTATTCCTATAACCAGCAAACTAGACCACAACTCCTTGTAATACTACATGCTTTAGCCCACGTTATTTTTTTGCCAAATGCCCACAGTTTTTTTTTCTACCTACACTCTTCTTAGCACTGTTATAGCAAAGAATATGACTTGGACTCCTTTCCTAACTCATCATGGCTCATTGCCAAGTGTTCCCGAAAGCACTTGAAAATTTGCATCTTTCTCAGTACTTCCAAGTGTAAAACAGGGCTAATACTTCCCTGCCCAGTAGTAGTACTGGGAGGATAAAGGATGCTTAATGAAACTTGTTGATGCATTGCACGACTGACAGGGAGAACAACAAAGTAAGACTGAGGGTACATGGATAAAAAAAAGCTGCAGGAACACTTTCCTGGTGGTGCAGAGGATCACACTGCAGTGGAATGATGACATTCTTTCAGGTAGGGGAATACAAATTTTGGAAGGACAAAGCATTGGGGGCAAAGAGAACCAAGCTCCTGGAAAACAAGACTAAACACCCATAGGTGAAAGCACATTAACAAAACCTTGGGAAAAACCCTACTTGGAAGAGGAAGTTCCTGGCATTGACTCTGCCTTTACCAACATATGAACAGAAACCATAAGGCTCTCCCTGTGCATTGAGGGGCTACATAGGCTCCTTCTCAAACCCAATGCACTCCAATTCAGCCATCACTGTCAGGGCTGTCCAAGCCTGCAGACCTACTGCATCCAGCCCCGGTTTTCCAATACACATCTGTACAATATGGCTCTTGGATAAAATGCTACATGACAGTGCAGCCACTGGTCACCAAACAGCTGGATTTCTTTTGAATGAACCAAGGAAATTTATGCTTGAACAAAAATGAGAGAAGCTCAGGAGGAAAACAAAGCCTCAGAATTTCTACACGCTCTTAATACTGGTATTCAGCAGAACATCATTCTTCACTGCATAATGCCATCCTTCACTGCCTGACACGTGCTGCGGGGCCCCTGTCCATGCAACACCAAGTCTATATCCATTGCTTCTTTTCCAGCTGTTCCAGCCAGTTGGGAGAAGGAAGGATGCTGGAAATGCTGCCTTGATTTGATATTTGACAGACATGAATGAGAGAAGTAAACTGAACAGAAAATCTTCTTAAAGGCACTGTGAATGGCACTGCACCCCAGTGCTGAATGACTTCTCTCCAAAAGAGATAATACCTCTGATAAAATACGGTCTTCTAACAGGAAGGAACATCAAGCCTTAGGGGATTAGAATAATTAAAAAAAAAAGGTCAAACCATCTATTTTAAGGCTAAGTTCCCCTAGCAATGCTAGGAGAACTTCAAATTAAGCAGAGCAAGCTGTAAATACAGAGCAGCTACCCAGACACTTCAATGAGAAGACTTAAAATGCACACGTGCCACACCAGATACCACCTGTAGCAGAGCCACCAAAACACTTCCGTACCAAAGAGCAAAGCGCACCACGTGTCAGTAAATCCATGTGGCAGTTGGGAACACAAGGCAGGGAAAGAGACAGTGTGGTTGCCTCTGGCTCCTGAAGAGTCTGAGAACTTCATCCTGCACATATAAGCCCTCTGGCACCTCTAGGTATTGTATGGAAGTAAGACAGCAAAAAGACATAATAAAAGTTACCACTTACTAAAACAACTTTAAGTGTGAGGATTACTAAAAGACATACACAGGGTTATGCATGTATGTTACACACATAGAAAGAAACTCTTTGTATGCAGAAGCATAAGAGGAGTTTCTAAGCACTGATAACTTCAAAGATGCTACCTAAGCAGGGAGGAATCTCCCCCAGTGTTTCTGTAACTGGGTTTTCCTGCAGGCAGCTCACAAGGCTCTGTGTTGCACAGGCACAGCACCCACCCACTCGAGACTGCTGCCACCATCCCTGCACTGCAGCCACACGGCTTCCTGATCTCAACAGCATCAGGCCTGAAAACCAAGTTAAACTTCTCCGTTACCTTGATCCAAAGCCATTCAAGGGGCTGTGCTTCGTAAGCTCTCTTCCAGGAGTACCATACAGGCACACAGAAGCTATTTCCACATCTCCATATCACTAACCTAACGCTCTTTATGCACTTTTCTCAGACCCAGCTGCACAAGATCCTGGTTTCCAGAGCTCCACTAAAGCAATCCCTTTTACGGGTGCTCCAAGAAATATGAAGATCTAAATAGATGTCCAGTCTACCTGGAAAACAAGTATCTGCCATCCCCACCACTTCAACAATTGCTTATTGAATGGTTCTTCTGAACTTGCTTTCCTGATCCAAGGTATGAGACCAAAAAGGAAAAGAGATGTGCTGCAAAACAGAGGGAACAGACATCTTCAGAGAAAGACCCACGTGCTCCTTAAGCCAACACTGACACCAGAGACTGTATTTTGGCAGCCCATGGCCTTGGTCATCTGGGCTCTGTAATTTGCCTGTATTACATTCACGTTTTGTTAGCTATACCTGCCATAAAAATCAACTTCTTTGGGTGTTGCAAGCCACAGACCTGGGGTGGGAGAGGTGTTTCAAAAGAATAAGCACACACCTTCTCCTCTAGCCTAGACTGGCCATTTGGCAGCAACCCAGTGCAACATAATGCACCCAGTACAAGGAGCAAATTGCCTGTGAGGGACTGCCCTGTGCACTGACACACAGCTCTGCAGCACTGACATCCCTACACACACAAAAAAAAGAAAAAGGGCAGAAACAAACTCCATTGCAACCAAAGAAAGGCTTTACTTATTTTTAATTTCTTTTTTTCTTCTTTTCCCCTGGGCTAATTCAGAAGCCCAGTATGCTTTCCACAGGGACTTATGCTGCACAGTCACTGGGGCTGCATCCCTGAGCACTAGCAATGTAGTTGTAAGGAACTCATATCCTCCATGGGCACCCTTACAAGAGCAAGATCAGGTGCTATCAACGAATTGGGAGTCCTTTCTGCATCTCAGTGGCATTTTCATCACCATAACTGGCCACGGGTAGAATATCCCAGGAAGCAAACCCTAAAAATAACTTCTTACAACAAGTCAGACAGTCCCCCAGCAAAAGGGGAGGGAACATTGCTTACACACAGTTAGCACAATTTGGTCATTACGAGAGGGACAACAAATGCCCAGAAAACAGGAGAGGCAGAGAGAAAACAGAGGAAAAGTGGGTGGTGAATCATACATCAATTTTTTCTGCATCACCAATGACTGCCAATTGGAAATGCTTTCCCAAGTGAAAATAAAGAAATTGAAATAGAAATTTGGAACCAAGTCTGCCCAGAATACTTTTAAATACAGTGAAAGAGAAAGCCTTGCCAGTTAAGCACCAGAATGAAAAGCATTATGTGGTCCTGTGGGGCTCTCTACAGCAATGGCCCAAGGGGCCCCAGGTAACCCCATGGGTCCCTGTGAGCTACAGAGGAATTTCTTCACCAGAATATCCTCAGAAACTTGTGGATGGGGAACCAGGAAGGAATCGTACAAGTGCTCCTGGTCATGGCTGATAGCCAGGCAGTCTTTCAAGGAGCTTCTGCTTGCTGGAGAAGCAGAGGAGAGGCAGGGGAAGAGCAGAACAAGAAGCCATCCACTCCTCAGCCACGTGCTTAAAGCCACAAGTTCCCCAGCCAGCCTCCCTGACATGCACTGGAGGGGCTGCAATCCTCACAGAGTTCCCTCAGACGGCTCATCCACCCCACTCGTAGCAGGCCTACTGCACACGTGGCTCTTCTCCTCCTCACAGCAATTCACTCAGCATCAGTCCCCAGCCTGCCAGGTGCAACACCCAGCCAGCCAGGGCAGTCCAACTGACTCCACTTGTGGGCTCTCTCCCTGGCATCACAGCATTCCCACGGGTCACTGGCATCATCCTCTTGCACCAGCACGTGGTCCCTCTGACAGCCCATGCAACGAAGGACAACACAGTCATAAACTTGCAACCCATGGGGCCAGTGTGTGCTTCTGAGTGATGTACAGAAGCTCACAACAGGCTCCAAATTCCAACAGGACATCCTGTGTAAGAAGGGAGTGTGCTGTAAAGGCATCCTGACAGGATTGGCCCTAAGCAAACACCTGGTTGGACTCTGTGGTAGAGTGAGGAGGGGAAAAGCATGACAGGATTTTCCAGTTCCAGGACTGCTACCCACTGTACTTTTCCATGTTTTCCAGCTCCTGAGCAGCTGATGCACACACAGGCACAGAAGGGAGGGGCTCCTACTATCAGCACTGTGTTGCCATCCCTTTCTCCTCCTCCTGCAAAAAGTCTTTCTGAACAAGTTTCCCTGTGCTGTGGGGAGGATCCAGCCACAACTGCAGACACTGGGCTCACTTGCACTCACTCCCTCTTGATTTACAGAACTTCCCTGCTAACAGCTGCATTGCAGATGAACTCTCTTAAAGTGGACATGCAGTAAGTGAGACAGTAGGACACAGAGCTGCTCCAAAGGCAACACAGCCATATCAGCACCTTCTCTGCTGCATACACAGCTACTGTTCCTGTGCAAGAACTCCAGCAGCTCTGTCTTAACCCCATTAGCCACAGAGGGTCCTGAAGAACAGCCTAACAAAGAGAAACCACACCAAGTGAGCTTATTTCTGGACATGAGTTCCCTTCTTCTCCCCATCAGCTGATCACATCAGGTGTTGATGGTTTTGGATGAACCAGCTAAGTAAGTATCAGACTACAGCTGGTTAGCGGACGAGGTAACAGTGCGGCAGGGAGGCAGAGCTCAGCAGTGTCAAGTCCCTGCAATGCAGGATCCAGGAATTCAAAGACGCAGAAGGAAGAATTTAAGTTCCTCTGGCTCAGTCGAGCTGCATGTTGCCTTGCTCCTGAGCCAACCCCCACCACTCCTTTAGATAAGGTAACTACAACCATGAGACCCAAGTTTTGTTTCCAAGATGGGGAAGAAATTTTGGCTGTGTTTTCAAATGAGAAAAAAACTTCAGCAATTAACATTTCATAATTCATCAGGAAGATAAGAAACTTCTTGACTATTCTTGAGGTAGTGGAAGGGAAAGCTTTTTAAGCTCAGCTTTAGGACTACTGAAGAAACTAAATGTACAGAGCCACAAAGAGTTAACAAGGCATAATGTGCTTCCTTAAAACTGTAACCAGGTCTGCAGCAACATAAACTGCTAGCAGCAACTAGAGTCACCTGAACTTGCCAGCAATATTTGATAATGATTATCAAAAAAGCCAACTGCCTTGTGCCTCTTTTTTTATATCTCTGATGCTGAATTTGGCTGTCTGGAGAAGTCAAATGTGTTATGAGAACTCGACTCCCAGTCTACTGCTGTAGAAGTGCTTCCACACAAAGGACAAGCTGACCAAACTTCACTCCTCTAGATCATCCTTATTAAGTGCAGGAGCAATTCAGACAGACAGAGAAGGCTGTGGATCATTGCTCTGCACTGAAAATTTTAATCCAGGCAACTTCATAACAAGCAGCAGACACAACACAACATCCTAATCTGCAGAGCTGGCATATTCTAGGCCAGATGACACACGAGTCAAACAAAAATGGGCAGAGCTGAAAGCCACTTTTCAATGCGTAGTTCAAAAATCAGGAATATTTAAAGTAACACAAGAGCTATGAATCATTACTTTAACTTGCACTGAAGAAACACATAATCACAATCAAGCTTTGTCTCTGCACAGGCACCAGTTATAAAATAAAGCCGTGCAACTTCAACGCTCCTAATCTCTCAGACACAATCTCAACAGAGGACATTTGATACCCAAAGCTTACATGGACTGGCCCTGAGGCAGGCAAAATTAAACTCAACAGCACTTCAATTCTTTTGGCAAACAACAGAAAAGTCCTGCTTGGCATCACCAGGCTATACTCTCTAGTAGCCTCCAAGAAAAATGTTCCAGCAAGTCCCTGTGGGTTACAGGGGCCAGTAAAGACAAGTTCTTCCTTCTACATCTATTTTTTCCTCCAGCCAATGGGCTATTTCTTGGCCCATCACCCATGAAATGTTATATGCTTTGACATAAAGGAATATGAGGAAATAAAATTTAACAAAAACCAAAACAACAAAACCCCAAAAGACAAAACAAAACAAAAAAGCAAACAAACAAAAAAACCCCAAAAAAACTCCCCAAAAAATCCCCAAAAAACCCCAAATCAAACAAATAAACATGCAAAAGCCCCAAAATACACATGGACATTTTCAGAATGGCAGCTGCTCTAATACAGCAGAAACACTAAGTTAATTTGGCAGGCACTGAAGACCAATATAGAGTGAGTTTTAACAAGCTGTTTTCCCTGAAAAAGGTTCCAGAGTACCCATGTAATTTGAAATGTGCATCCTACCGAAAGCACTGGACTGTCCCCCATGAAGTCACATTTCAAGTCAGGTGTATGACATCAGGTATCTACCAGCAAACAGAGCTGCATAAAACACACAGATCTCACCCATCTCCAGAGCTGCAGGAAACTACACACTGACTATATTCTGCTGCACAGACAAGGAGACCCCTTGTGAAAGAGAGGTCCCTGTAAAAGAACGTGGAACAGAGGAAGTACACTGAAGTTTAAGGGTTTAGCTCTTCTGCCTCCTTTTTTTCACTTCACACGTCAGGCTATGTCAGACTGCTTCTCCTTTTCTCACTGCTCCCCTGGGATTGAGAAAACCTCTTTCAAAAAAGAGTTGTCTTCAACATCAAGAAACGACATCTCTGTCTTCACAGCTATCACTTACCACAGTCTACACCAACTGACTTATCAGAGATGACAAAGTAACTGCATGAGATAAAGCACATCCAAATACTGAGTTACTCCACAAGACAAGCTGCAGCCTACACCAGCTAACTCAGGTGCCTAGAACGGGAGTAGAAGTGCAGGAAAGGAAACTGGTTTTCGAGGCTTAAAATCCTTGTTCTCACTTATGGCCTGTATTCACAGGAGCTTAAAAAGTCCACTGGGATTTGGGCAAGTGGGAAAGAACTATATCATTAATTTCCATAGATACTAATGTCTCATTTTGTAGATAAGTGTTTTAAGTTGAAGAAGCCCTTCTAGAACGAAACTAGTTTTTATTACCACTATTCTATCCTACTAAGCCTTCAGACAAACATTTTTTGCTAGTATATTGCTGTTCAGAGGTTTCCCAGGCACAACCAGGTAGGTCTTTCCTGATGCTGCCTGCAGGAATTTACTGTAATAATTTGCAGTACTGCAAACAATCAAGTGATACCATCTTTTGCTGTGGAGCACCGAGATCTTGGGCACTGAGTGCAGAGACCCCCTCACCAGCTCCTTGCTCCCTAGCCAACTGCAAATCATTAATTCTGCTAGGACCAGTCCTTATCATGGTCAGCCTCCACAAAGGAGGCTACAGCACAGTATAGTAATAGGACTTCCTCAGACTCCAGTGGAGGGAAAGCTGCCAAGCTTAGCCTCTCTTGTGCACTGTCAGCCCACCACGCTATCAACTCTGATATGCAGGGACACTGCCCCAGCTCTGGGAAGGGAACAAAAGCAGTATGCAGGGTCAAGACCACTACTAGCTCTAATAGTGCCGACATGGTTTTGCATCGGGCATTTTCAATGACAACAGTCTTGTGCTATCAATGACAGTAGTGCAGGCTGGTTAGAATCATGTTTGATAGTCTGCAACCTGCAGACAACACTGAAACTTGATTTGCATGAACTCTAGTGCAGAAAATGTTAAAGCACAAAGTAAAGAACTAGAATTACTTGTAGGTAGAAGAATAGAAGAAAAAAAAAAGACCAAAAAAGAGAGACCGTCTTTTCCCACTTCTCACATTTCACCTGCCAAAGCAATGCAAATCCTGATGATTTATGCAATGAAAGCAGGGTGCATTCACCCCTCTTTAAAGAGGAAATCGGTCAGAGCAGTGTTGCCCAGAGTTTAGACTGGAGGAGGAGCACCAGTCTGCATTCCCCCCTGCCATCCCACTGGCTTTAGGAGAGTGAGCCTGGTATTTCCCACTAGGATACTGTCCTTCGTTAATACATCATCACCCACCCTCCTCCCCTCTCTTCTCTCCTATGAGAAAGTTTAATCCTTTGGCTCACACGCATCTGGTAAATTTTTCAGTCCCTGTTTGCCACTGTCATCATGGCAACAGCCCCCAGAGATAACCCAGCAGCTCTGCCACAGCAGGCAGGCTGCCACTCCCTGCCTGATCTGCCATTTAGCCTTTGGCTTGCAGGCCTACAAAGAGCTATGCCCACTCCCAGGCTCATCTTTGCAAGCATGTTCCTTCCTTAGAGATAAGTTTACATGGGGTTTGTTTCTCTTTAAAATTAACTATGTCTTCATTCCCACAATGCCTACTCTTTACTCTGAGACAATTCTCAGCTCAATTTTTGGGACTCTGACAGAATCATATGAACAACAGCACTGCAAAGAAGAGATGCTACATTTGCTGCCTCAGAAAGAAAAGGGTCTTGTGTTTAACAGCGAAATCACCTGTGGCTTCTAGAAAAAAGATTAGCTAGCAACCTTCTCTGAAGCACCACACTATCCTGGACTTGTCCCAGTGTCACAGATAAGCACACTCCAGCCACAGGTAAGACAAGAGCTCATGGCTGTGGATGCTTGGACAACGGCTAACTCAGGATGGGAACTTTGGACAGGAGCAGCAGGACAAGGGGTCACCAGAGAGATATGTAACTCATGCTCCCAGGAACATAACACGAAAGTTATATGCACACACACATTCTCTGAAAGGTCATTGCATTTACTCAACTCACATCTCAGAGACGGGGAATTCTCCCTCTGACTCTGCCAGGAGCAGAGCGAGACAGGTCCTGACACCAGGAGGAAAGCCACAGTTATCTCCTCCTCTCCTAACACCATTATAAAAAGGCAAGATACAACATTAACCAGCTCTCCTCAAATCTCTCGATTAGTCTCAGTCAGCAGTAATCAGCCACTTGCACCAACAACCACACTTCCCAGTCTACTCATCTGAATTGTGGGAGCAACAGGAACTGTGCAATATTCTCTGGGAGGAAAGAAGGAGAGTAAAGCAGCATTACTAAAGGGCTATTTTCAATCAAAGCATTATAGATTAATATAATTGTGGGTTAAAGTAACTGAACCACGAGAAACAAATGAACATTCAAAACAAACTCAAAATTAAAATGGAAATTAAGGCAGATGAAGAGTCAAAGGTGAAAAAAGCTACAAGGAATCAAAATCTTACAACTATAGACTCAGTTTTACCAGAAAGCTAAATTCATGCCCCACTTATATTTGGGTACCCTCAGTGTTCAGAAAGCTTACTTCTAAAATACGGCCAGCCCATTTCTTCAGAGGTATTCTGCAACTGTTCTCCAAAAATCATGCAGGCAGCAATACCAGAATGTTTGGGGAGATGTTACCAAAGTGGTATTTAAATAGACAATAAATTTAATAAGGTATAAAAAGGAACATGATGTCTGCCTAATTCATAGGGCCCCAATTTTTGAAGCATTAAGCTTACTGTTGTAAAATCAGCAGCAACTACAATAGTTGAAATTACAGGGTCACATTTCCTTCATACACTAAAAAAAAACTCCAAAATATCTAGTGAGCACCTCAAAACTTTAAGGATTCCTTTGCCCTTCAGAAACCAGTGCACCTCTGTTTTGCTGAAGATGACAGCTCTGAGCACCGACATCACTTCTGTTGCAGGCAAACACACAATGATGTGAGATACTCCACATTTCTTTTTTACAGCATTCAAGGCTTCTTTCCTGTGCTGGTGACCCTGGTGGCAGGCAATATTGCCCTCTTCACCCAACCAAGCCAACAGCAATAGTTCACTCTATAGTCAAACACTGGCAAATGAATTTGGGTTGGTTTTTTTTTAAGTTTGTTATGTTGGTAAAAATCAGAAGATTTCAAGCCAGAGGAAACAAAAAGAAACACCTGAAATACCAAAACAGATGACAGGTCAGAGTTAATTAACCGTGGGGGTAATGCCTTCATTGCCAGAGTTGTGCTTTCAGACAGCACATTGGAGAGAAATGTTTGCATTAGCATGCTTCCCTTCTAAAAACTGTTTTCACCCAATCTGGAGGGCCAGAACAACTAGAATACTTCCAGGGCATGGAAAGGAACAAAAATATTGTCATAGTCCTCTCTTAAAACAGTGAAAGAGTGGTGCTAGCCCATTGCTGGGGAGGAGGGCACTCTTTAAAATTTCTTTATGATCTACAGATGAATCCTCCTCTGCTACTGATGATTTTGCTACTGTCTAGAGAAGGATTAAATTTGGAGACAGTGAAATCTCCATGCTACACCCCAAAACCAACGAAAAAAAGCAAAAGGTTTTTTCAGTGGATCCTTCTTAGAAGAAATCGAAGTAGCTCTCCTTGCCCCAAATATCTACAGGGTGCTCAACATCTTGTTCTTCACTGTAGTGACACTTACAAATATTTAAGCCATGGCTGGCTGATCAGAGTAAATGCTCTAGAGCCAAGGGCTTCGGGACACGTGCAGGAGTTAGTCTAATCACATTTCTGCCATACACAAATCCAGTTTATATTGGGAAAACAAGAAACCCGACTCTCTCACCAAGCTCCTTTCTCTAACCTCGTGCAGAGGCAGTAGGAACTCCTGCCCAATCTGTGTGCCCACTTCCCCCCCTCCTCATTGTTAATGCCGGAAATTTAATACTCAATGTGACCACTGAGAAGACAGACACAAGCTGAAATCCTGTCTGCTCTGTTCCAGCTCCTTTATAAAATATACAGCGTAAACTGAGAGGCAACCTGGGGTAACCCCAACCATCACTAACATCCACAGTGGGAGGAAGCCAGCTTCTGGCCATAGCGAGCCACAGTAAAGCAAGGCGTCCACCACTTGCCACCCCAACAACCTCTGCTGGCTCTCATGCCAGGGCATTTTCCTCGCTGTAATGATGTGTTGGGGCAGGCAAAAAGCCAGGCTGACCCTCAGCAGCTCCCCACTAAGTTCCCAGCTCCAACCTCTCCTCCAAGGTCAGGGTCTCTTCTTTTGCACAAGCTCTCCTCTTCTCCAAACACCTTTTCCAATGAAATTTCCCCTGGTGGTATATATATATATATATATATACACACTATTTGAACCCCTCTTCCCCTATGCAGGGGACTGCAAGCAGAGGCAGGTAGGAAGAAGAGGGGGAGGCAGGCTGCTGGTGGGAGGTAGAGGGCTGCTGTTTCTGACATCAGCTGAGCAGCCTCACCGCCAGCCCCTGCCACACTCGTGTGCTGTGGTGCAGAGCGAAGAGTTCAGCCACTTGCTACCCACGAGCCCACCCCACCGACTGATTCCTTTCCTACAGCCCCCATCCCTCAGCACCCAGCCTCTTACAGTCACTCCACCAGGCAGTTCCTAGCCTCATACACTGCTCTAGGGGGTGCACAGCACTCTCTGCTCTGCTCCCTACTTCCCTCCATGTGTGCAAAGACCTCCAAAAAACTTCCAACCCACTGCAGCTGGTCTGCAACATACGCTCCCTAATCACAGCATCTCTCAGAATTCTGCAGGCAGCAAAGGGGAGGCACGGGGTGGAGCTGGGGTGCAGGGAAGCTCTTCACTCAGCCCATGCTGCAGGAAGGGCAGCTTCTCTCCCACACCAAATGACTGGACCTGATTTGGCTGCTCAGCAATTATGACTGAGCAGACACGATTTGATTTGGCATCCCCTGCAAGAAAGGACGTGTGCCCTCAACCTGCAAACACAGGAACACACAGAGGACACCTATCACAGGACATTTCTACACGAATCTGGCTTTGCACTTGAGCCTGCCGCGGCCGGGTGCTGGGCTCGCCCGCCCTGGCAGAGCCGGCGGCCCCGCTGCAGTGCAGCGCCTGCACGCAGCCAGTTCCAGCGGGGTGCCGTGCCCCACGGGGGACTCGGAACCTGCCAGCCCCCGGAGCAGTCCCGGGGAGCCCTAATGCAAGCAGCAGCTACAAACATACAGAACAGATCAAGAAATGTTAGGCACTGATGCTGCTAAACGTCTTCTGCAGCATTCAAGCTCAACGTTTTAGTGTCCAGGGAAACTACTTCCGACACCTTCAACAAAACAAATTGTAAAGCCTAAATCAGCAACCACGACAGAACCAAAAGCCAGGACAACAGTGGTGTGGGGAAAAAAAGCGGAGTTGGAAGTATGAAGAGTGCTTTTTTCCTGTCGGGGTTTGATACACAGAAGTAATTCCCTGCTCCTCCCACAATCCACATAATCTCCTACAGGAACAACAACAAAATAACTGGGTAGACTGCAAATTTTTATCCGGTTTACAAATTTGGAAAGATGAAAAACAGGGAGAGAAGCTACTTCTATTTCACAGTCAAGAGCAAAGCCACAGTAAGGAGAACACAGTGAAGTGGACTAATTTACAGCTGGTTTAATTTTTTCATCAAGAGGTGTCACTTGGAAGAGTTAAAAGATACAGATTTTCAACAGCAAATTAAATTTAACAATAGATGTAATACAGAGAGATTTTTTTCACCCTGCACCGAAAAAAAAGGGCAGAAATACTACAGATGGTGGCAGGATCACTAAATACTATTTGGTATAAAAAACATACTAAAAATTATCAAATCCTAAAGCTCTCCCTACCTCTTTCCAAAGACAGACTCTCTTGAAGTATATGCTGGCAAGTCAAATTGGGTATACTTCCCTGCTGCTACTAAAGCTACTGCTTCTCTCTTGATCTTTTGATCACTGCAAGTAATTTTACTTTATTTGAACTTCACTGTAGCACTACTTGCTATGAATTTTCATGTTCAAAAAGTATTCTGGTGAAAGCCACAAGACAACTTTCAAAAAATTACAGTTATTACTTCCCTTTACCCGTAGCGCTGGTAAAAGTCTGCGCATTCAATCCCATAGGAATTTCAGATGACTGAAGCATTGTATTTCCCCCACGTGTAATAACCACTGCTCTTATATGTCAGCTGAACGCTGACTAAGGTGAAGTCTGTTTCCTCTCCCTTTCCGAAAGCATTCGGACCCTACTTAACATTAAACTTCTTGGCATGGTCTTCACTGGGCAGTGTTAAGCATCAACACAACATGAATAATAGCAAATACTTCATTAAAGCCAAAATATGAATTTTAATTTAGACCAGCTCTTACTGGCAAAACTTATTTAAGAGAGAACAGGCATCCAAAAATCATAGACAACATAAAAAAGAGACTCTCCTCTCAACAGCTGACTTGGTGTTTTATGAAGGGTGAAGTTTACTAGACTGAAGCTGTTAGGACCAGCACCCCATCCATCCTCCTTGCTTTCACAGAGAAGCCTTGTAAAACACCATGCCTCTTCAAGTCTTTACCCTTTAATTGCATATAATTCACCCTGAAGCATTCCTCTTCCTCCTTTTCAACACTTCCCAGTAAGCTATCTAGTATTTCTTCATCATGAATCTTGAAAAACAAAGGTAACAAGAAGTACTGCAGGAGGAGAGCAAGGCTCTGTTACCATTGCCTTGAACAGAATCAAGGAAAGCACTACAGCAGGCAAAACTTTGCAGCAGCAGCAAGATGCTGACTCTTGAAGTAGCAGTTACTGCATCAGGTGTCCATACAGGTTCAAATTCTGCTAGGGATAGTAAAAAATGTTAAATGTAGCTATGCTTAAGTTGGAGAGCGGCTAGCTGTCCCCACAGAAGGGAACACTCTGGCTCTGTGACCATGCCTAGAAGAAAACCAGCAGCATGGGAGGCAGGTCAGGAGGGTGTTACCCTGCAAAATGGACAGCGTGCAGCTGGGTGCACAGGAGAGCCCCCGGCAGAGGTACTGATGGGCAGAGACATGGGCACCCCAAGGAGAAGTGCCAGCTTGGGGAAAGGACACATCAGGCAACATATATCCAGGATGCTGCAGAATTAATACCATAATTCTGCTCCTCAGGGAGACAGCTTTCTAAAATGCCTTTTCCCGAGACTTTCATTTTCAGGTTGCTGAACTGAATTTCCCTAATCACTGATTTACAGCTGCAATGTCTAAATAGCACACATTTTTCCTTCAATGCTTTAAAGACCTATTCCAAGGTGAATTCACTAACTTCCTATCAAAATACTCAGTCTTTTACTATAAGTACTTTTTGTGCTTACCCCTTGAGCTCTCAGCAAACACAGCTGGAATAACTGAGGAACCTATATATTCAGTTGAAGTCACCATCCACTTTTCACAGATTCCTCAGCCCTCAGTTAAAACTTCAACACAACCTGATCAGTCCCTTGTTTCTGATATTCTTCTGTATTAGCAGAAACATACATTTTTCTTTCTTGGTTCTCCTCACGCTTACCCTACCTAACCAATATGTTTTTAAGTGTATCATTGCCAGCTGCCTCGAGTTAAGTAGCTGAGGACCAGGCTAGCAGCCTCCATGTATTTTATTTATAAGAAGGTATGAAATCTAAATATTAAGTACAGATGAAAACATGGCCTGTATTCACCCGTACTTACTTTTCCTACTTGTTGGGTCATTAAACTGTCATCACCTTACTATGAAAAACAATTTGAACCTATGTATTTCTCCCTCTATAACTCATTGAATGACCTTAAAAATTGACTCAATCAGTTTTTCTGAGCATTTTGGACTTCAGCTAATGTGATTTTGAATTTTGTTTCAACTATATTCAGCCTGCAGTTTTTCTCGTTTTTCTTATCTCCAGAGTTAACTTCAATACCCTGTCCTTTGTAAGATAATGGTTTATCCTTTGTGAACAGTTTATCAAATTGCCCCCTCCCTTCTCAAAGCAGCCTGGTGTCCACTAACATCTGAGAAATGGCTCTCCTGAGCTTTAGTCCTCACTACAGGACGGACAGGGAAGTCTGCGGAGCAAACACGGCATTAATGGGCGTCAGCAAAGCAAAGCCACTCTTCAAACCTCTCCCATATTAAGTTGAACTAATTTTGAACTCAAGAGATTGGATATCCCACCTACATCAGCAGGCACTGTCACGTGACCATCGAGGGGACACTGATTCTCAAAAGATCTGCAGCCACCTCATTAACAATCTATGGCTCCACTGGCTGGCCCCCAACACCACCTCACTCAGGCTAAGTACTAAACACCTTAGTACATATGCTTGCTTCCAGAAGTAGAAGACAACAACAAAAAAAAAAAGAAAAATCACTGCTTGACAGCATACTACCACTGACACTACTTCTTCATACAAACCATACAAACTACAGTAAATGGAAATTTTTCACTATTTTTCAAGCTGTCTTCTGCTCTTATCATCACATTTCATATTCTGGCAAAAAGCAGAATACATATTCTATTTTTCTTTTTTGTAAGGATTAGGCAAAACATTATTCACTTCTAAATCATTTATCAAGATCATTTGCTTTCTCCTCACGCTCTTCTCTTTCATTTCTCAGTCAACCCCCCTACTAAGCCCTCCACTCAACTAGCAAGATAGTCAAGGGCTTCATACATTAATTTCGTCAAATCTGAAAGGCCTCTAAAGACAACTTTTCTTGTTCACCTTTTCTAGAAACAGTTGCCTCTGGCATCTCAACTTGTTGCACTCCCTGCTTTCAGCATCTTTCATTGCAGTTCAGTTTCTCTCATTCTCCCTCTCATCCACCCCACCCACAAGGCAACTTTAAACCCTGTAGTGATTCCCTACACACTAGAAGTTACACATTCCCTTCATACTCTATGGTCTCCTACCTTTTGTGCATATGTACATCCCTGGAAAACAGAAGACTAACAGCTTGGGAGAACAGTTAAGATTTTTTCTCTTTTCGTAACACTACAGTCTAGTTTCAGGTTTTGTAAGTCTCCAGGAGTAATGAAAGCACAAACCCCTTGTTCTAATATGCTGAGAAGTCAAATTGGAAGGATTTCTCCATCCAACCTATTTCTGCCTTTGAAGGCAGACTTTTTAGTTTCCAAACACGCCACCTTTAACTACAGCATGAAAGGAGCAAGGCATATAGCATCTATCTTTCAAAAAAATAATCACATCTGTTCTGGTAAGACACATCTCCTAGGTAAAAAAGACATTCAGCAAAGTAAGTCTGCAACACTTCTCTTTATTATGAGTGATTGGTACACACATACACATAGATGAATCTACCTCTAGCTCAGCTTGAAGAAGAAAGATCTCAAGAAGAAAAACGACAACATCACTTTACAGAGTATCCATTTCCAGACACAGGAATTTTTCTATCATCCCACACTACCTTCTTTCAGTCTCCTCTTTGCCACACAACTCAATTATTTTGAAATGCTTAAATAATGACCGAAACAAGAAACTACAGATCCCTTAAATTTATTGCAGCCTCAACTCCAGTGAATTATTTTTCTATTAATATAAGGAAGAAAAGCAGATAGAGACACTAACCTCTGGCTGACAGTTTTTTGGTGTTGATGATTTTTGCAGCATATTCCTGTGAAGAATTTTTCTTTACACATCTGCGGACCACAGAGAAGGCTCCCCTGGAAGAAAAATAAAGAGGGTAGGTGCTATGAAAGAGAAAATGAGAATATAATAGCAACAATTCCTGTCCCCAGAGTGGACCAGATTAAGGACAGGGCAGAAGACATACAGAGGAGGGACACAACACCTGAAAATCTGATGAACAATGCATGCTGTCTGATCAGCAAAAAACTTAAATCTATATGGCACGCAAGCCTCCTGAAGATTCCTCAAGCCCCCTCACAGACAGCACAGTAGGAAGAGCACACTGTGTGGGGAGAGAGAGATCATACAGGCACAGAAACACGACATGAAGGGATTGATAAACAGGAGACAAACAGCCCAGAAAGGCACTGTGAACACTAGCCAGTAAGTCCATCTCCCAAAGACAGCATCCCTGGCAGTCACAGCACAAAACCAGGACTCATTTCTCCCATGTTCAAGTGCAAGCTCAGTCACAAAACCACTGCAACACTTTGCAAAAGTTACTAGTTCTCTTATATCCCTCAACCCACCTGCAAAATGGGGATAAGCATGTACCTATTAATGAAGTAAGTAGAAAACTATGAGGCTTTGTACATTTTCTCAAGCTGAAACTATTGATATTATTATAACTATTCCAAACAGAATTCCTCTTGGAGAAGAGGTCTGAAAGAGAGGGAAGAAGGATTTCTGTGAGGAAAAAGAGTGAATACAACAGAGACCAAGGTGAAAAGATAAGAGACTGAAAATCTACAGGACTACACAACGAGCACTTGAAAACAGCTCCTTATTTTTTAAAAAACAACAAAAAACCCCATGGTGGGTAAAGAATAACAACTACCTTTACAGGAGAGATCTGAAAAGGGGGAAAGACAAATATGAGAAAACTAGCAGTCCTTCAGATCAGGTATGCAAACCCATGTCTAGGAACAAATGTACATATTTCAACTATGAGAAAGGGGAACAGAAGCTGCACAAGGGCCCCACATACAGTTAGTCCTACAGGGAGCCTAAAATAGCTTGAACCCCTCCAATACTGCGGAGTCCTGCCTTTTTATCCCCTTCCTCAACCTCTACATACAAACCAATGAGCATCAAGGTGAGCACCAACACCGGGGCCCTTGGTGACACACAGCTGCAGCAGTGTGGGGAGGGACAGGGACACCGGGCTGGAGAGAAGAAATGCAGCAGAGCCCAGCAGTTGGTGCAGGAAGGGAGGGAGCACCCACGAAAGCACCGTCCCCATAATCCTACCCTGGCCCTTTCTACGCTGCTTTCCTGCCCAACTGGGCTCCCCTGCAAAGCCCTGTCCTAGGGTGCAGCAGCAAGTCTGCCAATGCGGAGACAAGTGCGGAGAGAGGGAGGGAAGAAGCGAGGGAAGCAGGGAGGGAGGAGAAGCGCGGTGCAGCAGCACCTGGTCCTTTCACAGGGACAAGGAAGTGGGGACTGAAGCATCGCGGAGTGGCTGTAAGTGTCGCGTCCCAGCGCAGAAACAGTTGCAGAGAACGGCAACGTGTAGCTGGTAGACGGTGCGGGGAGGAGAACGAGGCAGCCAGGTCCTGAGGAAGGAAAGGAGGGAAGAGAGGAAATCTCGGGGTGCAACAGGAGCGCGCAGCCCGAGACAGGCTGCGGGGACACCCGCTGCGGCGGGGCGACCCAGGAGGGTAGGAACACCTTTCCCTCCGGCGGCTATGCCGCTGGGGTGGACGGGGGGCTGGAGAACAGGATTACAGCGCGTCAGATAATCCTTCTCCGGCTCCCGGGAGAGCCGGGTCCCCGGCACAGTGTTCCCGGCAGCGCCGGTGGGTCCCGGGGCCGGGGCGGGTGGCGGGGCGCGGCGCGGGGCGCACAGCAGGCTCCGTACTTGCCAAGCTCCTCGTAGAGCTGGTACTCGTCGGTGAAGCGGGTGCACGTTGCCGTGGTGGCCATGTTCGGGCTGCGCGAGGCTCAGCGTCGCTGGGGCATGGGGCAGGGCG
>VZRO01007211.1:474122-547404 GCA_013397915.1 Daphoenositta chrysoptera | reverse complement strand
GGGCGCACGTCAGCGGGGCTGACACCGGGCCACCCGGCCCCTGCGTGCCGTGGCCCGCCGGCAGCAGCCGCTGGGCTCGCTCCGGCCGCTCCGTGCGCGGGGAGGGAGAGGCGGCAGCTCCCGGCCGCCGCCGCCCGTCCCGACCGCAGTCAGAGCCCGGCGCCCAGCGTAGGGAACCCGGTCCGCTGCGCTGCTGCCCGCGAGCGGGGGAAGCGGGGCCTCAAGCCCTTCTGCGGATCCACCTCAAAGTTGGGCCCTGTGCTTCCGAGCGCTGTCAGGGTGCCCGACCTTGGGGACGCGTGTGGAAGTCCCCGAGGAAATGAACCATCTGGTGCAGAGGTAAAGCGGTAACACGCGAAATGTCTTGAAACTGTTAGAGAGTGAGAACCGGCATTCGCACACACGCGTGGTTTATGGTGATGGGACTTGGACGCAGAAGACAAACAGAAATCATCGGTCTCCCAACTACAAAAGAAAACAAACCAGCCTCTGTGCTGTCTCTACTAGCACAGCATCTGAGAGTGCTGCTGCAGTGCCTTCATAAGCAAGTTTGTTTTCTCCTTTTACTTAAGTGAGTCTGTCTCTGTCTGAACAATTGCCAAATCTGCTTAATATGCAGATTTATATAGGGCAGTCACTGATCCAGCCAGAGAGGGAAGGGCTGCACTGGCCTCTCCTGCGTGACTGGGAGTGCAAGCTGTGTTAAGAACATTCAGAGAGACAGATGAGTGTACCATAAGCCAGGAGTAGCATTAAACTGATCTGAAAATTAAGAGTACTGTATAAGTACCATATATTTTTGCACCGTGTCTGGACTATGAAATAATCATGTTATTCAATCATATGAAAAGCAGTGACAGCAGCTACCTGCATATCCCCCCTGCTCCCTGTCTCCAGGTTAAATGCAGCCAGCCCAGTGCTGCAAAGACTACACCAAAGTGATGCAGTGGGCAAAAATTCCCTCAGCCTATGCAGAAAGTAGATAGCAAAAGTAGGACAACATAACAGTAGCATTACAACAAAGCAATACCTCTAGAAGGTGATTATGAAACAACAGCATTCTGCGTCTTACACCATGCCAGCATTTAAACCTGGAAACCTGCTGACACAGCTGTATAATTCAGAGAACCAGCAAATGATCTATCCAACAGGTATCAGTTGATCAGTCTCCTGCCAAGATAAAACTGCTCCAACAGCCTCAATTGGTGGTCCACCACTTTCTTCAACAGAACAGTTGCAGCCAAGGAGGAAAGCAGTTTGACAACCTTACCAGGGAAATTGGCTGATAACATGAAATTCAAGTGGGAGATTATATATACAGAGGTGGGCAATGTTGCTGATACACAACCTGCACTGCATTTCCACCATCCAAAATGACATTAAGATGTCCTTTATGCAGGAAAAGTGAGCTGTTAAGTTTGTGCTGTGGTTGCACTAGGCGATGTCATCAGGAAATATGCAGCCCATTCCCTGATCTTAAAATGTAAAGAGCAACTGGAACAGGGCTCTGTTCCACAACACAAAACTGAGAGTGGAGGACTAGGACCAAATTTTAGCATGCTGTAGTGAATAAGCAGCCAGAGGGAGCGACTCTTACTTTTATGCAGAGGAAAGTGGTCAAGCCGTGACAAAAAAGTACAGCAACAGGAGAGGTTTACCTTAAGCTATGTATTAAACTGAGAGCTATTCTGCAGTTGAAAACTGTTTTAACCAGACTCAAGGAGTGTTCTGTGCTCTAAACAAAGCACCTCGTGATATTTAAGAAGCTCTGACTGCAGTGGTCTCATAAAAATACACGAGGAACGTAAAAAGAGGGAGACAGAAGAAGACGTTTCTCATCTTCAAGTGTTAAAAGGAAAAGTGAGGTCTGGAAATCAGAAAGGGAACAGAGGAGCAAGCACGTAAAGAAAAGCTAACCATGTGTTCTGCGTAGCAAGTGCTACAGAAACAGATTGCCAACTGAGAAACTTGTGTTAAGTGAGAAGCGGGATATAAATTGAGTGACAGACTTGATTAAACCAAGTACTGAGTGGGAGACTAAATTATGAGAGTAGAGTTTTTAAAAGCAATGTAGACAAAATGAAGCAGGAGGAGGGGTGGCAATATGGATAAGAGAGTATTATGTCAACAGAAAGAAATATTGATGTTCTGGCTGACATTCCAGTCTACTCATACTGAGAGCAAAACTGCAAACAGAGGTGAATCTGGATGGTGCATGGTCAGAATAATGTTGCAGGGACCAGAAAATATCTGAACAGTAAGAAATGGTTTTGAGAGCCTGTGCACTACTAATGGGAGATTCAGCTAATGAACAGTAAGTGAGATCCTGACCTGAGTTATGCAGGATTGAAATCTGGAAGTAATGCCTTGCTTTTAATATTAGCCAGCTGCAGGTTTCACATTAGCAGAGTAGCAGTTTTGGTCTCTATCTTTGAAGTAGCACAGTTTGGCTTATACAGTACTCTGAACTGTCAGGGATCTGTGAGGTATTAATCTGATTTTAATAACTGGAGCTGAGTTAGAGGAACTAAAAAAAGTAAGTAAAATGCAAAGGATTTAATACAAAGCTCATGGGTGTAAATGGACATTTCCTCTGATGTTAATGGACTTCGGATCAGGCCCCATCTCTCCATGGAGCCTAAGGTCAGCTTTGGTATGTTGAAGAATGTCTGTGGGAAGGCAGTAACACAAAAGCATTGGTCTTTAGGGAATCAGAGTGAAGGACTGAAAAATTAGTTTACAGAAACTAACTGGAATTCAAACCACTGTGGAAAATGGGAAGGATGCTGGAGAAGATGCACGATAGGATCTTTCCAGCAAGGCTGAACAAGCCCAAGGGCAGCATGTATCACTGTGCTGAGTGGAGCAGTGCAAGCTAGTACCAGACATGAAGAGAGGGTGTTAGCAAAAGTAAAGGACTTGGGAAGGGTAAGACTGGGTGGAGTTAGAAATCAGTCTGGGAGGTTGAAAGCAAGAAGCAAAAAAGGAACATGCAGTAAAAAAAAAAAGTGGGCATATTTTTTAAATAGACATTTTCTGGGTTTCTGCTTTTAACTTGGGGTCCCACAAAGAATCAACCAATTTTCCTCTCTATGCCTCTGCTCTCCAGCCTGCCTCTTTAAAGTGAGTAACTCCAGGTAGGTCTTACCTCTCACAAGGGTATTTCAGGGCATAAAATTCAACATGCCCTGCTATTGTGTGGGCTTCCTGACACTACTTCAGTATAGTAACAAATGAAAATGCAAAAAAAACCATCCAGACATCTAAAATGGTGTGAAATATTCCATCATCTTTAAGAGGGATTTTTTGGCAGGTGAGGAAAGGTTTTGAAATTCTTTACTATTATTTTGCTTCTGAATCTATAAAGAAACATGCAAAGAGTTACCTAAATCAAGCATCATTTTATCACGACACATTCATGTTCACAGAAGAAAACCCTTATTTTCATAGGTGATTATTCATGTTGGCTATACAAAATCTCAAATTTTGTTTTTTACTTATGCCATTTTTGAGTATCTACCAAGAAAATAAATTTTCTTTAATGTGCCTGGTTGTTCTCTTCCTTCTCCCAAACTGACATTCATCTGCTGCCTCTGAGGATTTGTAAGTGAGGCTGGTAAAAATAAAAAGTAGCATGCATAGAAATAAGATTGGAAAGAGAGGAACTTTTTAGTGAATGAATATAAAATTTATATTCGAAATAAACGATAGAGTTCTGGAGAGAAGCAAATATTAAATTACCCTATTAGTAGGGACTATTCAGCCATCCATCTAGTTTAGTGTCTTGTCTTCAGTAGTGACCTATTCCAGATGATAAATGTAAAGGAGGGGAAAGAGAAGGGTATGAAAGGAAGACAGAGAAGAAAAAGGAAAAGGAATCAAAGCAGGCCAATAAAGAAATCCGTGTAACTATGAACCACGTGCATATTTCTCGCTTCTTGATTAGAGAGTGGCTTTCCTCCTGACCCCAAGCTGATGATCAAAATATGCCCTGAAGCACCAGGATTCGTAGCCCTTGTAATTTTGATCCTAGCTTGTGTCAGTGCACATGCTATTCTGTTTCATGTCAACGCCTAATCCTTTTTGATAGTTACTAAGCTATTTAAGTCAATAATATCCCATGGCTCTGAGTGTCGCATGTTAATTATATGGCTCATAAAACATATAACCTGATCTCATTGCAAATTAGTTCTATTTTAACGTCTCTGAGTGCTTTCTACTGTTACGAGGCAGGGGCAGTATGTAGCGTGTCCAAGTGGCCAGCCCTGTTCTGTACATCTGTGCTCTTTAGTGTTGTGGGTCACTGCCCCAGGAGCTCAGACAAAGGAGGGGGCAGCTGTGGTCTGGCAGGGTCTCAGTGCCTGGATGCCTCTGGGCAGTTTCTGTGTACCTGCTGGCAGCTGCCTGCTTCCCCAGCCCCCTAGTGAGCCGTGGGGACACATGCCTTTCACTGGGATTTTTCCAAGTCACCTAGGCATGAGGTATTTTCCTCTCAGCTTGAAGTGCTTGCAACTTTGGATTTCAGAAGCATGGGCTAGGTCCCCAACTAGGAAAGGGAAACATTTGGTACACATTCAGCATATTTAACTGGTGTAAGCTCAATCCACACAATCTTTTCTCTAGAGCCTTATCCTACCTTAATGGGGGATTGTGGTGGTCAGTGAACTGGTGTAGGGGAGGCTGCGGTGGTCCCCTTCCTGGGTTGGCAGGGCTGGGACCTCTCACAAGGTGTTCTGTGTCATTATGCTAATATACCTCAGTTCCACTATCCCTGCCCCCTTTCTACCTCAGATGCCCCTGATCCAGAGAGCTCTCCCTTCCCCACTTCCCATTGACCCATGTTCCCTTTTCCCTCCCTCACCGTTTCCCCCTTGGTTCCTGTACCCCGGCTCCACCCATGCACCGCCCCCGTGCCCTCAGCCCATGGGGCCCTGGTGCTCTTCCCACCCCCATATATAAGTCATGGATCCTGCTTGTACCTGGTCTTTGCCTCTGAGCTACCTTTTATGATGCTATGAATAAATAGCTCGTGGAATTCTCATGCAAGGATCCTTCCTGTCTCTTTGCCATCAAAATGTCGTAGCTAGCTGGGCCACGGCTACCTGCGACATAAGGGATTAATATCAGGTTTACTGACTGATTTCACAGGCTTTTCTGGATTCCTGCACAACTACATGTGATATAGGCAAAGCCTAGTGGAAGATAACACATGGATAGTCTTGAAGAGCTGAGTACTTCACCCACAGAGCCATATAGAAGGGGCTACAGCAGCCTGATTTAATGTTTCTCATCTCACGAAAATCCAAGCCCCTCCAACACTAGCGCCTGAGCTCTAGGTTAGAAATTGAGTGAGCTCCAAAAGACTCATCTTTCCAGATTCCTCTTGGAAACTCTCTTTGCTAGAGAGACATCACTAAACAGTTTTTGAATGCCGAGCTGCAATGTCTACTGGCTGCTCTCTTAACTGATCTGTTATATAACATATTTATGCTTTTATCACATCTAAATTAGCCTTTGAAATTTACCCATAAGACCCTATAGAAAACAGAAAGGATTATGAAAGTTAGACAAATAATGTGAGCAATAAGAACCTCCTCTAGTTCTGTGTCTATAAGAATATTAATAATAATGCATTTAAAAACCTCGAGTTTTCACTTCTATCTTCTTGAAACTGGCCAATGTCAATTGTTAATCAGGTGAAGAGCAGGGTTTCCCACCACTTATATGGCAACAAGGTCACGTTCCACAAGTTCCTTTAATAACTATTCTGTAACACTACCAGTAACAGTAACTGGTATGCTGAAATCACCCTCAGATGAGGTTACCCTCAAAACACTTCATTTCTGTTGCCTCCCTTGGTGGATGGATGACAGAGAAACAGATTTTCCTGCTTCACCAGAGGAAGTGAACAGGTCCATATGACCAGTGCCCAATTTAGCTTAACAGTGACTCCAGGCAGCTCTGCTGTCACTGAAGGGTTACTCTGTGGGTATACGATAGTGGGGAAACATCTTGAATATTCATTTGAATATGGCCATCACAGTGGAATGTTCAGGGGCTATTTTAAGATTCACACTGTTTGTTTAAACAAGATGGCATGACTCAGTGACTGTTACGTAAAGGATGAACACAGATTTCTCCCTATATCCCAGATATCTCCACCAACTTAAAATATTGTATGGAATTGTACATATACCATGCTGAATGGTATTGATTACTGAATGAATACTGCAAATTAATGCCACATCCTGGAATGGAGTCTCCTTTTTTTCAAAAATAAGGTCTCTGTCAAAGGAAAGGCTAATACTGCAAAAAAGATGATGGATGGACAGGCCACATGAGCTGAATGCTGCCTTTCAGAGTGTTGAGAAGAATATGAACAAGTAACTCCCTCATTGCTGGGGTTCACCCATAACCAAAAGGAATGAGAAATGAGCAGTTTGGTTTCTGGTGATCAGTCAATGCAATCTATTGCTACTGCTGAAAGAAAAGACTCCATTTCGTGCCAGCTGCAACAAATTTTGTTTCTTTACTTTTTAAAATGGAGCACAGATCACTGGGAAAACCTCCAGTTTAACTCTCACAACCAAAGTCATCACAACATTTGGCTATTACTAGCTCTATCTGAATTCAATTCAAATTAAAATAAACTACTGTATCTCACACTATCCATCTTGCAATTCCATCCTCTTGTCATCTCAATTGAATTTATGGCACAGTCCTTGGGGAGATACTAAGCTTTTTCCACTGAGTTTTCTGTTAGATCTTGATTTAAATGGCTGTGGATTATTGTCCCAGAATAAGAGTGCTAGACACCAAAGATACCCTGAAATGTGTGCAGACTCTTGAGATTATAAAGCGATTAAATCGTTCCTTTGGGGAATTTGCTGTCATATAGTATATTGATGGATCAATCTCAAACTGCAGTCTGTTCATAACAAGGCATCTGTCTGGTCTTTTTTGGTAAAATATTGTGTATGTCTGGTAGCATGTCATAGACTGATCAATTTTAACTCTCAAATCATAGTACCTTACCAATTAAACATCAAACCATGACCAGAATTATTTAATGTTAACACAAAAAAATAGGAAGTTATTTTAAAAATACAGGGAATTATTATTAATTTTGTTAAACTTGCAGTTTGGAAGTTTTTGGTTTTGACAAGGAACACCCTGTGCTCCTTGCCCACGTGGGAGTGCTGAATTATATGTAACATGAAAGAATCATCCAGCACTGGGATTCTCAAACCTTTTTATCTTGAGAGATTACTCTGAATCTGGGAGACATTACAAGCAACATTTAATCATCAAAGCTCCTGGTCCATTATAAGCCATGAAGTAGTGTACTTCCACAGCACAAACGTCACTGCCAAAATTGGCATGAACTGGCCCCTCCTGGCAGTCTCAGGAAGTCAATGTTTACAGAGCCTGTGCTTTCCTGTCATCACCAGGCAGAAGTCCTTTCAAATTCAGGACTAAGGCAGGAAGGGTATATTTTCACTAACAATATCCACAGTACAAGTACAAAGGAGTAGATGTAGAAGCAATGTCTCCAGAGTACTTCACCATCACTTTCACCAGCACAAAACTCTCAAATAACACCTGTTAGCAGAAAATACTGGTTTTCATTTTTTTCATCTTTGAATCCTCTTAGTCCAGTGTTTCACCTTTTCAGTTTAAACAGTAACTGTTTAAAGATGACCTTGACATTTTTAAAAGAGCCTGTAAAACCTCTCCACTGTAAAACAGCCAGATTAACATTTACACATCATTTAAAAAAAATAAACATTTTAACCAAAATTGCCTGAATGTTTACATGAGGGGAGAGACGGCTCACAGGACTCTTCAAAGAACATTGGCAGTAATTTTCTACCCCGAGTAAAATAAATTAATTAACACACACATCCTGTTTCACATCAAAAGAAAATCTGGCTCCAAGGAACAATCCAAAGGAGAGGGCCCGTGAATGTTTACAAATACAGCCTGAGCCAACAAGAGCAGCAAGAGGGTATTTGGGAACCACAGTAAAACCTCCACCCAGCAGCTGGACTCTCTGGTTTCTCCAGGTTTCGGTTCTGCCTGTGTGTAATTAACAGAGAACACACAGTGAGAAAGACAGGCCTGATTTCCCAGCCAGAGCAATAGTAAAATAATGATTTACACTCCCCATTACAGCCACAAAACCTGTGGGAATAAGTGAAGTAAATCATGTTTTACAATGAGAGAAATGAAGCAGAGAGTGGGACAGTGGTTCTGTCATGACCTCATGGGAGTGCAGCTGTCATGGAAAAGCAGAATTCGGGTTGTTCTTCCAACATGAACAAATACAGACACTTTCCTGTTGATCTTGATTTTGGGTGAAGGTGCCACTCTGAATTAAATGTGCAGCTCTCATCAGATTTCTCCCCAAAATTATGCCTCAGCATGGAGTGCCATTCACAATTAAAAACTCACTAAACGTTTCCTATGTTCCTGCATCTCTTTTCTGTGGAGTGGCTGTGACTGCTACTGCTTTCTATGCCTCCTTCTGAGTGTACTTTGTTCCTTGTATCTTGTTAATAAAAATAAAATGCAAAAGAAAAAAAGATGGCTCTTGACAGGTTAAAAAAATTACACCCAACATCTGTCAGTTTGGGTTGGGATCCCCATTAAGAATCCACTACTGCGAGTCTGCAATGACACAGACTTCCTGCCTTTGAAGGGCAGCAGGTAAACACACCTGACTGTGGGGAAACACAAATATTTGCACATTCAGAAGCCCTCAAGTATCTAATTTCTATACTGCAGAGGAGGGTATTATTTCCATGTTTAATGACCTTACATTACATTTGAGAAGTACCAGTGAAAAAACCACATCCCAGCAGCAGAATAAGATGCTAGCTCGTGGCTGTTTGTTTCTTGAATACTTGTAAATCACAGAAGTGCATGTGAGCACATGAAGCAGAACCGTGTTTCTGATCATGAAGATGTGGATAAGGTGACTCATGCTGAGGTCTGCACGTGTACATGTGACTGGATGGTGCACAGGCCAGGTGGATGTATGTACTGCAGTCCCACAAATGGGAACAAAAGCAGAGAGATACCATAAACTGTGCAGGAAAAGATGAATTGTATTTTTACATATATATTCCAAGATACACAATATGTGTAAAGGCCAAGGATCCAGAAACAATATGGAGGAACTGACTTAAAACGAGCTCCCTGCAGCAAACAAAGATAGGCTAGTGGGTGTGTCAGAGAGAGGTGACAAAGCATTTTATGTTTACATGAGAAAATAAATGCTGTCAATACAATTAAGAGCCAAACTCCATTTAGCTTTTGCCTCTGAGTGAGTTTGGAAGAGGATGTTCACTCTGCGATCCCACGCAGCTGTAACATTTGGCTGTCATTCTTACGGGAAGAGCAAGTTCCCCGTGGAAATCACACCTGCTGGCTATAACTAAAATCTGCAGAACTAACATCTGTCTCAGTTTTGGCATCTGTCTCTATTCCTAGACATGCACAGGGGTAAGTGAAAGCACAATCTGGACTTTTCCTGGCTCTACTGGGTGGTCCCCAAGCCCAGGGCTGGGATGGTATTGGCCCAGGAGCTGGTGCAATTCATTTGACAAATGAATGATGCTAGTTCAGGACTTGAAAATCCAATTCCTAGCCCACACTTCCCTTTGGCAAGAGAGAACAGGGGAGTTAAAAACTTAGTTCTATTGCATGTTACTAGAAATACCATTTCAGAGTGAAACTCAGGAGTTTTACAGGCACACACAAAATGTTTGAAACTCCCATGTGATTCCATTTCTCTTGCTTTGAGAAGAGCTTCATATCACGCTCATATTTTTCTGTCAACAACTTAGCTGCTTTCTAAACCTAAATACTACCAATTTATTTAAATCTATACCTTCATCCTTTTGTCTCAAGGGTCTAATCCTCTTGTTCTCTTGGGATGGTATGCATTTCTTGGTAACTAAAACTTTCTCTATCATTTTCTAAAAAATATTTACAAAGATTGATATCACAAAGGTGACTGCCTAGATCAGCAGTTCTTTTCTGTATGTGAAACATTGTGATGGACACAGTTTTGAGCTACGATTACCACCCAGCTGATTTAGAGATAAGCCTTCTTATGGACACTATGCACACTTTGAGCAATAAATTTATTATATATGTTTTTCTATGTCCACCTGCTAACAGGCCAAACCTTACAGAAATTATCTCAATGCCAGAGATTAGAATCTAGCCTCCTGTGTTTGAAATGCCTTTCTCAAGCTAGAACGTTGTTAGTTATAAAGTGTACAGCCAGAACAATAGCAAATGCTGTATTAAGTGAAAAGGATATATATTATGAGTGGTTTTTGGTTGCCTCAAGTCTGTCTTCACAACACATTAACATAAAGCTTTGCTCAAACATACAACATGTGGTTGCTCTGGCCTACGGCTGGTACAAAGACAAGGCCCAGCAACAGTGACATTCACAATTCAAGTTTCCAGCATAACTTCTCCAAATGCCAGCACAGGCTCAGTCAATAACATGCTGCACATGCTGGGCTTGTGTGCCACCCTGTCCATGTGTGTTGCTTCTGGGACTATTTTTACTTCTGACACTGTTTTAGGAACAGGAGCACAGGACAAGTGACATTCAGGACTCATCTGTGGCTTCCAGCACCACCTTGGAAGCAGGCATGCCCTTTGGGAATGATACTCGTGGGGACCCATCCTCATGTAAGTCTACCAGCACAACCAAGAGGGAAGAGAAGCACTGCTGAGTACTTCGTATGTATTCTATAGGGACATTTTCTAACAGTAAATCTTTAAGAAGCAGCTGGGAAAAAGATGCAAGCTGCATACAGTGGGAACAGATGTGGGACATCTGAGTGAAGGGTGAAGAACAGAAAAAGTATCAGTGGCTATTGGAACAGTCCTGTTACTACTGACTCATAAGCAAAAAGAGGCCACTGTGGGAAAAATTGCAATCCATTGCCAATGCAATTTAGCATTTATAGAACATGCATTGATGCCGTAATGATTTTTTGCCTTTTTTTTTTATACCTCTTTTGTATACCTTTGTGGCCTTTTGTATTCTTGGTGTTTCTTTTTAGCCTACATTCCTAGACCTAATGTTTTGTTGAGTTAGGAGAACTAAACATCGTGGAGGCCTCAGACCCCAAGGTCCTCTCTGGAACACATTTTGTAAACTAAAAGATGGGTCTGTCCAGGGGAGGGTTCCTCGGGGAGGGGGGTTCACTTAGCCTCACTCGTTGGGGAATCTTTGATAGATATGCTAATGGGTAAGACCTATAATTCTATACCCAATCTATCGTGTGTGTGCCTTTTGGGGTGGGCATTTCGATGTACATTTTCGGCGTGTTCCTCCTGGACAGAATGCACCAAGGATCCTTGAAATAAATACCGAGGTAAAAACCCCTTTTCCCCTTCCAACCGTTCGGCTCTGATAGGGATAAGGCATCTGAACAGGGATAAGGCATCAGCACAACTATGGCAAGATCTCAAGACCTACAGACAGTGAAAGTCATCAGGAGATCAGAGTACATAACGCCATGAAAGACAGTCCAAACCAAATAGCTTCAAATTTCTTCCGTAACAGTCCAAACAAGTGAGCAGAGAAGGCGGAGAGCGCCGGCCGAGCGGCGTGCTGCGCTGGCAGAGCTCCGCTCGCCGGGCAGGAGCTCGGGCGCCCTCAGGGAGGCCCCGTCGGCGCCCCCTGGCGGCGGCGGCCGCGCGCCCTGCGGAGCCNGACCTCACCTGCCCGGGCGGGCGGGCACCCGGCACACACAGCTCGCCCAGCTGCACAGAGCCCAGCTGTCCGGACCTCCGGGCTGCCCCAGGGTTAAAACCACATTCCCAACGGCCGTTTTAATCCCACGGTTTAATTAGCTAAGAAAACACTTCCAGTTTAAGGAGTTATAAATTACCCACATGACAAAACTACATTTCTTTCAATCAGCTTCAGTTATGTGTCTGTCTGTCCAACTTTCGACACCACAACTTCTGCTTTTGCTGTCCTCTGCTCCTGTAAAAGTCTTTGTGCTCATTTGCCAGTGTTCTCTTGTTGAAATCTAACCTTACCATAGGACCTTGAAGCAGATGATACTGCCTTCTTATCATGAACAATTTCCTCTACTGAACAGTTTTTGTGCCTCCTTGGCGGCAAACAGAGATCTTTGGAGACAGGCTTCTTATTTGCACCGGTCAGCAAGTATTTCCATAGTGATGTACAACAGTACAATGAGATAATAAGAGAGTTGCATTAATAAGTCATGACTGGACATCATTACAGAAGCAGAACTCCTAATCAAGGCAAAAAAGTATTTAGAGAAGGGACTCAGAAGAAATTTCTCTCTCCCTTTTCTGTGTCATTTACCTCAATGGGGAAATCAGAAACCATTATTTAGATTCGGTTTACCAGGTTAAAAAGATTTTTGGCACTCAGGAAATTATCTTTATCACTTGGTATTTTTTAATTATTTAGAGGAGAAATGACAAATATCCACTAATACATTTGAGGAGAATACCCAATTTATACAAGATAGCCAAGTACATATATTCAAATTTAATTTCTAAGAACCTATTTAAAATAGCCTTTTAATATTACATATAAAAAAGGAGTGGGAAAAGCACAAGATCAAATGTGGAAGCATACCCCATGATGCCATCATAATTCACTTAAGTAATTTTCCCTGAAAATTAATGCAAATTTAACATCAGGCTGGGCTAGCTATGGGGTACTCCTTCCTTTTGTATTCATCTCAGACAGCACCTACTGCAAAACATTTCTAAGCATTGTACTACAATAATCAAACCCATGTCAATTATTAATTTCTTGTATTTTCAGAAATTAATGATGCTATATATTGCATATATACTGTAAGAGGAGACATCAAAGCCCCCAAAGTCTACCTTTCAGCACCCAGAAGTTTAATGTGAATTAGGGTTTTCCAAGCTGAAGATGCCACTTGCTTCTGTCACATGGCAGGCAGGAGAACCTCTGACCACAGGTTTTAGCAGCTTGCTGAGACAATCTTTACTGAAAGTCCAGCCTCCACAAAGGGTATCTCTGTAGGATCCTTTCAAATACCCCTCTACCAGGAGGAGGTAAAAAGGGAAAAATCAACATGCCTATGTATTGAGAAAAAAATTACTCTGAAGATAGTTAAAGTAAAAAGAGACAAAACTCTGGGAAGTGGAGGTTGCAGGAAGGGGAAGGATTTACTTAATTACTCAAATAACAGCCCCACCGTGAATGAGTACAGGAGGTGTAAAGAGCCAGACTAGATCCTGTGGGGAGGTAGTTCCAGCATAAGAGGAGTCCTTGAAACAACCACCGCGTGTTTGCACTTGAGAAATGAAGTTGATCACAGTTACTGTAATTACACAAACGCACACTGCCCCCAGAAGGCAGCATCCCACACTTTCCCACTCTTGTTGCTTCTTTCTGCTCCCTCTCACTTGCCGGCACTACTATTCATTGCAGTTAAATGTCAAGTGATGCTCGAGGAGAAAAAATAGCAGCTTCATGTATGAAATTATGGACTCTGAGCTAATAATTTCTGTTCACAAGAGGGGCACCAAGGATAGTTAAATACATGGAACACCACTCTTACAGTGAAGATTAGGTAAACTAGGACTCTCAAATTAGAAAGGTAACAAATTAAAGTGATGTGAAAGTTGCATATAAAATAAAAAGGGGATTCAGAGAAAGAAAGAAAGAAAGAAAGAGAAAGAAACTGATAAATGCCATAAACATATCCTTTCCATTAAGTAGCTAGTCCTGGTATTGTCCCCTGAAATTCACCGAGCCTGGTAGCTTTAGGCTTGCTAGGTGAGTATCAGGCTAGTAGGCCTTAGAATAACAAGGTGACACGGTCCTCCAGAGTTCCTCGCATTGCTGCTGCCACCCTGGGCTCCCCAAAAGTACATCAGGGTCAGTCAGAAACACCCTCCTACCCCACAGCCTGAGCCTTGTCATGGACTGGACAGAACTGAGCTGCTACTTCCTGAAGGAATTGGGTAAAATCTCTCAGTCCCAAGCAAGACTCTGAATGCTCCCTCCAGCTGTCATCTGGGCCTGCACAAATTGATCACAACCCTGAGCAGAGGTATGCAGCCCGTGAGAGAACCAAGGATATCTAAGTGACTGCCACCTTCAGAGCAATTTTTTGCACAGTATTCTCACTTGGTTTATATTTATTGAGATACTCTTTTGCTCTGATGCCTGGAAGAGCTTTAAAGCCTTTTCCAAACTTCCTCCTTGCAGAACAACACACTCACATACACACACCCCTACAGTAATGTAATTCCCTTTATTATTTCCTAACAGCGTTAAAATATTAAATTCTGGTCCCACGGGACACTTCACAAAGTGAAATTTGTGCTTTCATGAATCCACTGTTTGGTGACAGCACAGGGAGCACTCCTGGAACCGCAGAGGGGAGTGACCCAGAGGGATGCCTGGCATAGGAGAGCCGGGCGAAATAGACTAGAGCGATCTGAGGACATTGCAATTTGTGACAGCAAGAACATTCCGTATACCTGGAAACAGTGATAGAAACACCCGCTTGAGAATGCGGAACCCCGCTGAGACCGGAGAGCAGAACGCGGCGGGGCCCGCGGCCGGGACGGGCGGGGAGCGGACGCCGGGGGGCGCCCACCCTCTCTGGGCGCGGGTCACCCCGGGGTGTCCCAGAGTCTGCCGGGGTGTCCCGGGGTATCCCGGGGCATCCCGGGTGTCCCAGAGTATGACGGGGTATCCCGGGTCACCCCGGGGTGTCCCAGAGTCTGCCGGGGTATCCCGGGTCATCCCGGGGTGTCCCAGAGTATGCCGGGGTATCCCGGGGTGTCCCAGAGTATGCCGGGGTATCCCGGGGCATCCCGGGGTATCCTAGAGCATCCCGGCGTATCCCGGGGCATCCCGGGGCATCCCAGAGTATCCCGGTTCCGGAGGGGCACGGTCGGGCAGCCGCCACCGGGGCCGTGCGGCCGGGTGCCTGCGCTGGCCTGCGGGCTGCCCACTGCCTGCTGCTCGGCTGCGGCCAAAGACACGACAGCGGTCAGTTTTATCCGTAAGGTGTTCAAAATGTGACAGGGAGAGGAGATCTTTTTGAGCCGTACTTTGTGTCCTTATTAGTCTCTGAAATTTTACTTAAAAGATTATGAAGACACAGCCTGTTCAAACTTCTTCAAAAATTTACACTGACAGAAAAATTTCAAATAAATCAATGGGTTTATGCAGGCTGTAGAAATTGCCTTTGTTTGGATTTTCAGCTATCCTAACAGCAACTCAAGATTCCTGCAAATTTACAATGCAAGCTCTGCCCCAGCTCAGCCCCAAGCACAGACTGTAGGTGCAGGTGATGAAATTCAGCACTTACCCCTACTGCAAGGGCTGCTTTGGCTCTGCTGCAAGGGCTGCTTTGGCTCTGAGGTGTGTGAGGGAACGGCTGGGTGTGGTGCTCACCCTCTTCGAACAAATCACCCTCCTGCAGTCTAATTCCTGCATTGCCCCGACAAGTAAACAACAAATCCAGTCAAAATCGGGAATCTCCTGCAAGACACTCGATTGTAAATGCAACAAGAAGGAATTGATCAAAGAGCAAAAGGATAATACATCATGAGACATTACACATTTCTGTGGCAACAACTAGGTTAAAATTAACACAGGTTCTGAGAGCTCATTATTCTTGAAAAATGTTTTCAAATACAAGCTCTGTTTGTGGCCTAGGGCCACAGGAGTTATGACCAGTAAGAAAAGGTCCATGCCATCAGACAATTTACATTCACAAATATAGACCTGGAGCTGTCATATTTTAAGTTGCTAGCTCCACAGTAGCCTTATACAAGCTCTATGCTTCTTCCTTTTATCTCTTTATTTGCAAGATGATGATAGCAGTTATCTCTCCTCTAAATCACAAACAGGGCTATGACTGACAGCTGGTATATAAAGAATGAAGGCTTGTTAACAGTCACTGAAGTTATGCCAACTAACAACCCCGCAAATTCATGCTGTTTGGCTGTGGGTGTATTCATTTAGCTAATGAATATCAGTGTGTGGGATTAACCAGATAAACCTGCAGTCAGTGAGAAATGAATACTATGTAGGGTGTGCACCCCTCTCAGCAATCCATGATTAATACTTGTTTCTACTAGAGTCTATGCTTTTCATAAACTCCAGAATAATGAGCCCCAGTTTGCTCAGGGAACTTAATTTTTCTACATGTAATAATCTGGATGTTATGTCTCCCCAGGTGGCTTAAAAAGGACAAAAAATAATTGGGAGAAAAACAGTTTTTGCAGAGTTGAACCTAAATGTGCATCCTTATTGCAAACAGTAGGAGGGGCTGTTGTTTGCAGTTTAGAGTTCCCAGGGCTGTTTGCCATGGCCAAGGGAAATGTTTTACTACAGCTGTAACATGTTACGTGCTGTTGATTTTAATTGCTTTTCAAAATGTGAAGACAACTGTGATATTTGGAAGAGACTGGCAAGCTGCACTAATAAGCTCTGTTGTGCAGCAGATCTAGTTCACACTGTGCTCTGCAGGCTTCTCTGCAAAATTTTGTCAGTATCCTGGGGAGTGGGGAAGGAATGGAAGGATCTTAGACATGCCCTACGCAGCCAAAGAAGTGAGCCTGATTCACTGGTTGTCTTGGATCTGTATCCACAGAAGCCTATGCCCTTCCTTAGAAGACCCTACAGAAAGCAGCCAGCTATAGCCACAGAGCCATGGGCATACTAATTAAATGTTATTGTAAAATCTTATTGTATTGAACATCAGATTTCACACAAATTATTTGATTCAAGGAGAACTGTCTAGGAAATTAGTAAAATAGTACTTGGGTTAGAAATAGGTAGCCAGCAAGGCACCTTGCTTGAGGGCTCAGAGAGGTTCCTCAAATATTTGGGAACACTCCAGTTCTAGGCTAATGTCCATCTGGAGGCTGCTCCCAAAAGGTTTCAGTCCCTGGTCTCAGCTGGTGATGTATGAAGGAAATTCTTTGCTTCATTCCGCTAGGCAATTGGTATTCTGTGACATTGACTCACCTAGAAGTGGGTTGAAGATGCAGTGTGGGTGCTGGTTACAGCTGGGTGCTCTTGTGTGATGAGGAATGGTGCAATTTGCTTCATCCAGCCCCTGGGAATCCAAGAGTGTGGGCTTTTTCCTGGGGCTTGTGTAGAGTCTCAGCCCCAAATGTGGAGTGCTTTTCTCACTAGCACGAGATGAGCCAAATGAGAATGACATGTCAGAGCATTAAGAAGCTCTGCCTCAGCAAAGCTGTATTGTAGAGACCCCACAGACAGCTTTTCTTTTGCAGCTGTGAGCTGGAAAAATCAGAAAATGAGAAAAAAACATCAGCAAGGCAACTAGTATAAATTGGCAGATACAAATACAGCAATGGAGCAAAGCTACTGCTCTCATCCTATCATACCCAGATAACCAGAAACTTAACAATAAACTTGGTTGTAAACGTTATTTTCAAGTGGATCCCAGTTTCTAATCCTCCAGAAGAGCTATGTGTGAATTCTCTGCATGCCAGTCGCTTGGCTCAAACTGCAGCACCAGAAGTTACATGTCTATTTAGAACTAAAAGTGGGTGACAAATATGAAATGATTTTCAGAAGTTCTCGAGTTCCTGGCAATTTCAAAGCAAGCTGTGGATGTTCAGTATCTCTGGGAAAAAAAATAAAATTAAGAAACCCTGGGTTGTTTTCATATGCCACATATTATTTCTTCAAAGACTGACCTCACATATGCTGGCTCTCCTCTTGTTTGACCTCACTGAGACCTCTTTTCCTCCTCTGGATTATATACATAAAAATTATTCTCCCTATAATTTGTCTGAATAATGCTATGAAAATAGTAGATATAATTAATTGCTGTCCACCTCACACATCAGGAATAGGCAAATAGGTAATTTAACCTTTTCTAAAGATTTTGGCTTTTAAACTGCTAGTTTGACAAGTAAGTAAAAACCCCAAACACTTGCACTTACATACCTTGTTAAAATTAAAGCCAAAGCCATACCTTACTGATATGAACAATGTCTGCAAATAAACAGATTTTCTTGCATAAACAACTAGAAACAGGTCTGAGCAAACGGAGGCAAGTCCGTACCTTCACCACCCAGTTCCCGGAGCCAGGGCAACACGGGACTGTGCAAGTTCTACCTGCCAGAGCCCTGCCTGCACCTCCCCTGCCCCAGGGTTTCTGTGTCTGTGCTCCTGGTCTGTGCTGATAGTGTTCGAATGTAACCTGGATTCAGATTAGGAACCTGGGGCCTGCCCTTTTATTCCAGACAACAGCTGAGGAGCGGTGCTGAAGCCAAGACCCTCAGCCTCGATGCTTTCCCAAGCTGTGTCGGGGGTGTGGACAGGCCTGGTCGCTCCCTCGCGGCCCTGCTGCCCTCGCNGGGGCTGGAGCCGGCGCTGCGCCTGCCCCGCCCGCTGGCTGCGCTCCCGCTGCGGCGGGCACCCGGCCCTGCTGCTCCCTGGCACCCCTCTTCCCCCCTCACAAACGGATCAAAGGTGCAAGAAAAACGTTTCCTTATTACATTTCTTTATGCTAGACGAAAAGTTATAATTTATTTGATTGCTTTGGGTAAGCAGAAGCCCCTTCCTACTTCTGTGCCTATGGTGACCTAGCTTAATTTTCATTGTGAGTTGATAAAAAATTTGTTTGGATGACAAGTTTTCCTGGAAACTCTACTTTTACAGGACAGGTGCCTAGCTGAGACTCACAAATGAACCAACTATATTTGGCAAATGCACCCCAGAACTTCCTATAATCTAAAATGGAAACTGGTGGATGCTTTCAGCACACACATACATCATCACCAGCTGCTCACCACACACAGAGGCAGCTGCCATTCTGCAGAGGTCTGTGGAGGTGCAGTGTGCACAACCCTGACTCACCCAGCGAGTCCAACTCAGTCTGACACAAACCTGTCTTGCCTGTGACACTGGCAGGGCTCAGGGTGGTGAACACACCACCCTGGCATGTGGGGCACACTGGCCTGCCTTTGCTGAGGGGCACGGAGCAATGGTAGCGAACACCAACCGCATTCACCTTGTGTCACACAGCGCCAGTAATCACGCTTGGGGGAGAAAGCAAAAGTGTAGCTCAGTGTTGTAGCCAATGCATTATATACTATCTAAAGAAGAAAAGACAGGCAGAAAAGCATCTTCACTGGCTCACTAAAGAGATACTCTGTCACCGTCCTGCATAGAGGTAAGATTCAAAACAAATGTGCTACCAGCTGACCAATTACACACATACACACACAGAATGTTACTCCACTTACCCTGTACTTTTTAAGGGAAAACATTGGGTTCTCTCCTTGTCTTGTGTTTGTACAGTTCCTTAGCAAAATGGGGCTTTGATCTGTAACTGATATTCCTACAGCTATTCAACAGCTGAGGCATTTAAGGGATATCAGAAAATTGCCCAGTACAACTGGCAGATATCCTAACTGGTTGGCACAGGACAAACTCAGGAAAGGACAAAGAAAACAACTTTGAAAGAAAAGTAGAGGCAAAATGGTAGGATGGTTTTGTGCTGTGGCTACACACTACATAATCTGAATGAAAAAAGAAAGCTTTGAAATAGTTGCTCTGTTTTAAAAAGCAGACTTTAATCACCATATTAACCTAAACAGAGAATGATAGAATCTAGAATTACTTTTTCCAAGTAGTTTAACTGCAAAAAAAGCTAGTCTTTCTTTTGGGTAAATACAGCAGTAAAGAATCAAAGCTTTATCATATTAATGCTGTAACTCAAAGCAAGAAGCCCCATGTTATTTCAAGCCCATTTGTACCTCTAATACACTTGAAATTATCCCAGACATTGCATGATGATTATTTGCTGAGATTTTCCATATGATGAGTTTCACTCTGATTAATTAATTTTAGATATATAAAACACATTTTAGTTTTTCTGAGGCCAAACATTTTGTTTCCAGTGTCTTCTCTAACTAGCAATAGTTGAATGATATGACCAATTAAAAGCAGATTACACTGCATGGTGTATTTCCATTATGTCTTCAGCCTGTGCCTAATAGCACTGTTTTTCTTTCTACAAAATATTTTGGTTTCCTTGAAGAAGTCCAGTGACAGAGATGAAAACAAAGATTAAATTATCCAAACACAGATGCTCAAAAGCAAATATATAAGAACCCCAGTAGAAGGATCCTTAGAAAAGTAATGCTTTAATTTGCTAGAGAACAAATATTAAGAATATCAGATTAGGGGGACATGCTGAGTCTTGGATTTTGAAGGAAGCCTCTTCAAAGCATCCTGTTTCTTCAAATGACTGTTTTTCTCTGAAACAGTGACATGCTTTTTGCCTCATTTCCTCATTGGGGAAGGTGCCCCAGACCAATAGCTGTGATGGTCAGAGAACTTTGATTTCCAGCCCAAACATACTTAGAATCAGTGGACACAATCTGAACAGACTGTTCCACGGATTCCCCTAAGTGACACTCGTTTCATAAATAGCTTCTGTCCCGTAAATGCCAATGGAGACATACATCGTTTTCATCCAGTCATCTCTGTGCCCTAAATAATTCTCCAAATCTCTTCAAACAGTATTATACCCTTCACTCCTTGTGTGCCCAGCTTCCTACAGGCTCACCAATATGAACCCTTGCTTACTGCTTTTTGTTTCCTTGGATCCTCTGGTCTCGTGTCTGTATTTTTTAGCTTTTTGTCTGTGTACCATACAGTGTTAGCAGATTCATCAGCCATGTGCAAGGGAAGGAAGGAAGCCTCCTTCCAGCCTTCAGCTGTATGCTAGGCCTTCATCCTCATCTCCTAGAGGTGAAGCTGCAGATGACATGGCACATGAACAGAGTTCAGCCAGGAAAGAGATCTTCAACTCAACAGACTGACACTTGCCGAGCCTGACAAACAATTAACTTTTCTGACTATCAACAGAACTTTCAGATACTTTCATTTAAAGAACATGTTTTAAGATGCTGTTTCAGGGAATTAATTTGAATGTATTTCAATAGATTTGATTGGAACTGAAAATAAATAATAACTTTACAAAACATCCCAAGAATCCTAAGAAAAGACAAGCTTTAAATGAGTGGGCTGGACATTTTAAATAATTCAGCAGCAGTGAAGGTTCTTACACCCAATGTGTGAGTCAGTGGCAGAGCTGGTACTAAAGCTTAGCTTTGCAACTCATGAATCCAGGGTCCCTCCAAGGCACAAAACTGGCTACTACAGTAAAGCAGCTTATGTGTATTTCCAGGGTGAGAGAAGAGACTGGAAACTGTGCTGATCACCTAACTCTCAGTTAGCAGCCAGGTCAAAAGGCAGGATGCCAAATTGGATAGATCAAATATCTATCTATGCTGACATTGCTAAAAGAATGTGAAATATATGTGTCTTAACAGATTCTGTAGTGGGCTAGACCTCTTGTTATCCAGGCAACTCGAGTAGGTGATCATTTATAATTACGTATCGGTGAATTTCCCAGTTGAACAAAAGCAATATTTTTATAAGCTCCTCAGCATTCCCTCAGTCTTGTCTTAGCTTGAAGAGGAAAACCCCACACTGATACATGAGAGAGCAGGAAAGCAGACACAACAAAAAGCACAGCATTGCTTAATGAATTGGGGAAGGAATGAGAATACTTGTCTTGTAGCTTTTTGTATAAAAGGTCCTTCCCCCAGCACCACTTAGGGAGTGTGTACTTGCCTTGCTTTTCCAATTATCATGTACCAAGTAAGAAAGGTATAGATTCAAGCAGGAAGCTTGAAGGGTAATTTTTAATGTCCACTCTGAGGTTACCAATAGGATCTGTGTCCCTGTGTTTTGTCTAACTAAAGCTAAAGTGCTACTTGTAAGTAAAAGCTAACTTTGTATAAATCAGATTTAAAGTGACTGAATCCATTTATGCTTGCAGCTGCAGCAATTTTATTCAAAGGGCTCATCATTCAGGTAAGCTAACTGTACCTTTCTCGTTACTGACCTTCTCCAACACAGATACCCTGCAATAAAGTGAAGCACCATAAATTTAAAGGGATTGAATGGAGTGAACATGTTCTTCACATACCCATGTTGTAAGGCAATTTCTGCCTCAGGAAAAAAAAAAAAACAAACTGAAAATTCCCTCACAATTCATTACACATTAAAGAATTTCAATTATTCACTTGTTCTAAGAATATGATCCACATGTGGTTGGTCAAATAAGTAGGGATTCCTTCTCAAAAGATGATATGGTATGAAAAATTACTTGATCACAATGAAGTGGATTCTAAATGCAACTTTTTTTATAGTAGCCCATAACCTTTCATTAGTTCTATAGGAATGCACTAACCCTCATCACAAACACAAGGCCTGAAAATGAGTGTAAGGATAAATTAATTAAGTAAATAAAGTTTTAAGTAGCTGATCCATTGAGCACAGGAGATTGTGGTCTCTCTAGAATCACTTACCCAAGCCATTGTCAGTAACAAAACTGTAATGCAATATCACATAGCATGTGAATCAGCACCTTCAAACACATTCACCTTTACACTGACAGTGGTGTACAGAGGTGCTAGCCTGCAGCCAGAGCTTCTTAGTCTCTGCAGAAGAAAAGGAATCATTCATTGTTTTTCTCATTACTGATATCCTTTCCTTATAACATTCAGGCTCAAGATTCAATTTCAGACATGCTAAAGCACAAAGAATGCTGATGTGTCAGAATTTCTCATTGTTACAACTCTATTAACAGTTTGCAGGAATAGAATCAATGATATGCCCCACCAACATTCTTTCCAGCAGGTGGGAGTAGAACTGCTCTTCTGGTTGGTTGCGATCCACAGAACAGTTCGAGAACTCCAAAGTATTCAGCATATTATGATATACTTCTACTCTATGTTCATGATGTCCTGAAAAAGAGTGTACTTCCCAGTTTTCAAGAAACTAGCTCCTTGAAGGTTAAACATTATTCAAGGGAGGAACGAGACAAGCCATCCTACAAAGGATGTCCGTAATTAGTAATAAATACAATGAAGGAAAGTAAGATCATCCTGTTGGAAAGCAGTGTGAAGGGAAACAAGGAACCATTTCCTCCTAAAACCCCATATTCACCATGCTGTTCATTCCCAGCTGCTGAGAGTGTCATTATCAGTCACGTTATAAGGTGAGGTCAACTCCTGCTGTTTCCTCGGGAACTCATGCAAAATCTTGATAGAAAACAAACTGAAGGCAAAGGTATTTGAAAAAGTGGGGAGAATTTCCAAAGATACATCTGCATTTTGGTACTTCTTTTCATAGCAGTATTCATGCCATAGACAACAGAAACCTATGCAAGCAAGGTAAGGCCACTTTACCAATTATTTCTCTAAGCAGTGACAGAGAATTGAGCAGGAAATGCAGCGAGAACTGGCAGCTGGAAAGGCCATCTTCCTGTGTAATGAGTGCTGCCTGACACAAACACAAGAACCTCATGGCTGCAGAGATTAAAATGTCCCAGAGACAGAAGGACACTGAATAACTTAGGGTTTGGCAAATTCACCTCCTGAATGTTGTTGGTTGCCAAGAAAATTCATTCTGACTCACATGAAGCCATATGTATTGTTCCACAAAAGGATATGAATAAGTGTAGTATTGATGGCCCATAAAAGCAGTTTTAAAAATCCAGCAGCTTTAACAGATTTCTATCTGGTCTGAAGAATAATTCTGGTCTGCAGAGGAGACCTCCTTAGGCTCACTGAATGGCACTTGTCCAAAAAGACCTGGTGGGTGGCCTGCCTGGGAAAAAGAGGCAAAAGGACGGAAGCAGAGGTGACCTGGTAATGTGTCAGCAAGGAGTGGCAGGCCTGAAAAAGACTGTATGGAGCCCAAATGGGATAGAGGCATATAATCAAAGCCTGTTTTCCTACAACAGTTCTGCCCTGCAGAGCTTTTTTTTTTTAATCCTGTGCCAGAGGAACCCTGAGGAAACACCACCTGACCTGACCAGGACTGATGCTTAGTGATTGATAGTGCTGTTTACACAACTGTCAAGATATTTCATTACAAAATTTGGCCCCTTAATTGCTAGATTTACTTCTGAATTATTTCATAGAATGGCTGACTGAAGATCTGCACAGTTGTGAAAAAGATTTATAAAGGGAACAAAATCAAGCCATAGTACTGTGGATGTTCAGAGTCTCATCTGTTAAAACCACTTTTGGCTTTGCATCTCTGTAAGATCTTCTATCTTGGGCAGCATGATGCTCCTCACATAGTCATTCGTCAAACAGCACAGCATATTTAGGCAGTAACTAAGGTTTATAGTCCACTAAATGGATATATCAGTAGGAAACAGAAAAATTCTGACTCATCTAAAAGCAACAAAAGGAGATGATAGCAACAATTCAGATCTAGATGATAACATTTTTCTACTTTGTTTGATGTTACTCTTTTAGGTTAACTAGTAGAACTCTTCAACTCTGTTTCCAAAAATAACTCACTTCATTCCATTCCTACAGGATCTTCCCATTCTACACTGAACAGGCTGGAAATAATAGGCTTCCTGGTGTTAAAAAACTGATATGTTTCAAAAAATTGTTTACATGTCACATGTTTGCACGTCTCCACTTGTTTCAAGCTTCTAACGAAATTGTAAAATCACATCCAATGAGGATGTATCTCTTGCATCTGATAACTTATCACTTCCCTAGGGTACACATTCTAGCTGTTGATATCTGTCTAAAAGGACTCAAGCATGCTAACAGAATTTGAAAGGGAGAAGAGACAAATTGACAAGACACACCATAAACAGCCAAGATACACCAATATAGAGCTGGGATAAAAGAGGTATCTACATCCCTTCAAAAGCTGGAACAGAGAAAAGGTTTAAGAGCCCTTTTTCTTACTGGCATAGGCACCAAGGCAGGATTGCCCAGATTTGGGGCCCAGAAATACTGCTGTTCTCTGTAAGTAAAGGAGCTCATTCTAATTTTTTGCTGAGGATTCACTATTTGTTTTAATGTCCCCACAAACTATTTGGCAGCAGCTCAAAGGTTTCTTCAGACAGCTGTGGGATATTACTGAGCACTTCATGCTCCTAGCAATGCAGTAATTCCCTAACCACTGTATAATTAAGGGCTTTGTTGAGGTCTGGTGACATATTTGTGTACTTGAAGTGCTGCACCTTGTTTCATAGGTCAGACTGACATGCACCCAGAAAAAAGTCAAATTTCTAGCCAATACTTTTTTCTGCAAAGGTAGATTCTTTAATAGTCTTTCACAGCTGGTGGAATTGTAGTCCATCCACAACCCACTCCACTTGTCCTCCCCTTGGAATATAACCATTCTCTGCATTTGCTTTAAGTCACTATTAAAGCCCCAGTGCTCAGAGGACTGACTTGGCTTTCTCAAGGTCAGAGCAGCTAAACATTGAGCCTTTTGTTCTCATCACCCAATGAAAGGAGAACAAAATTTCTGAGTGGATGATTCTATCTTATTTGATCATAGTTTATAATTTCTTCCTTTGTTTCCTGTCATGGACTTCCCTGGGAAAGAAAAGAAGAAGCTTTCCCTGCCTAGTGTGTGATTTCCCTGCCCTTCTGCTGACAAGCCAGATGGCTGGTGCTGACTGGTGATAATATTACAGTCTATGCGAGAGGCAAAGGGGAAATGACCTGTCAGCATTCAAATAATAAAACTTGCAACTGCCACATTTCACTGCTGATGACTTACTTATATTTGTCTTTTTAGAGCCTTTTCCACCCCGAAAAATCCTAAAAAAATTTAAAATACATTGAGGAATTAAAGACTGATTCCAACAACTTTTTTCATGCAGGTGCTTCATGAAAATCTGCTGTAAAATCATGTGGATGACTCACATGAATGTGTGCAGAGGCAAGCACCGTTCTTCTATGCTAAGTACACTTGCTGAGAACAACATTGACTGCAAGATGGGTGATTACATCTCAAACAGGCATTCAGAGGGCTGATAAAAGCTTTAAAGCACTTGAGTGTCAAACACTGATCACCTTCAATTGCCTAACTTTTTGTTATAAGTGCCATTTCATCTTTCATGTTCCAGCAACATAAAGATATGAGAACTAATTGAGATGCTATCAGTCTTCTGCATTTTTACAGTTCAACACTATCTGTTCCTTTCAAGTACAGATATTTCAGATTTAAGGAACTCTGTCTCAAGCTTTGATATATGTAGTGAGAAAGATAAAATATTGTCTCAAAGGATTTTATATGAGCTTCCAAAATCTCACATATAGAAAAAAAAATGTAATTACAGATTAGTATGTTAAATAAAATTCAGAAGGCAGTGTAATAGAGAAGTGATATTCTGGGCAAGTATGGGCATTCCAACCTGCTGGTATAGTAGAAACTGCAAACTGACTTTTCTACAGTGACTAAACCCCCTTGAGGCTTAATGTAATTTAACCGGCTTTTCTTAAGAAAGTATGTTCAATGTAGGTTTTGGCAACATTTTGTTTTTCACACTTGATGAAACAACGAGCAAAACATCCTGCCCTATCTCACACAGATGAAATAAACTGTATGATTTTCCATGAGAAGACTTAAAAACAAAAAAAAAAGAGAAGAAAACAATGAAAACACAGAACTAGCCCCAATCTGATCTCTATTGAAAACATGACATTTGGTAGAATATTCATTTTTATAGGAACTGAGTAGGATTTTGCATATCCATTTTATCTGCAATTTTGGATGTTTTTCATAACCAGAAGTGCCCCCACTGAATAGGTTGACTTAAAGACATCAGTCACACACTATTCTGTCTTTGTGACCTGTAAAAGAGGTTGGCTAGGAAAGACACAGGGCTGAAACTCAGAGCATTCCCAGGAAACACTCCTGGTTCTCTCATGGATGCTCTGTAAGACATCAAGCAAATCACTGTCAACCTGCTGCAAAATGCAAGTCTGGATTTGATTTATGCATCATATTTCTATCTATAGAAAAGGGACTTTTTAGAATAGAAAGTCTTCAGGCTAGGAAGGGTGACTTAGCAAGTACTTGTAAATTTTCTGGCAGGTTAGAAGTGTGATTCCAGCACTGGCCTCCAGGCAAAACCTTAAAGGTAACACAACAGATAAACTTTGCTGCAACTTCCCTGTGAAGCACCTGGATGCTATCAGTGATCGTTATCTGACTGCCTTGTATATTTGATGGCTATTGCATTGCTTGCAGAGGGGTGAGTTACATTTAATGGTGGTAGTTTCACATACCTACATGGGAAAAAGGAGGAAATTTCACATAACTGGTAGCAAAACAGGTGCCAAAGGCCTCATATATTTTCAGTGGAACAGTGCTACAGGATATGCAATTGTGAATAGAATTTTTGAGGATCTGTCCAGAATAGGAGAGGCAAGAGCTGAAATTTTGCTTCCCTGTGAGTAGTGACACTTGTGTGTCTGCTTTAGTGCCAAGGAAGGTGCTAAGCAATTATTAGAATAATTTACATGCTGGCCTTTTATTGTTACATCTTTCCTCTCTGACTCCTGTCCTCTAGAAGTGTAAGTAATAAGTAAATTTTTCTGGGTCCTTATACCAACAAAATATCACAGCTCCCTTCTAAATGAGTTGTTTGGAAGTGGTCAGGCAGAATGAAGCTGGAAGAACAATGATGGCTGGAACTACAGGCTAAAAGCAACTTTGATACATGTTTGTACCCAGAACAAAAAGATTTGGGGACTGTTACTCAACTAACAAGATCTGGAGAGAAAGAAAAGTCCATAGATATGACTAGTCCTGAATAAGTTGTTCTAAAATATTTGTTTCTGTCATAAAAATATAGAAAAATTACAGAAGAATTTCATTTTGTCTTCTGTGTCTGTAATATTATTTCTTCTAAATCCCAAAGGGCTAGGGAGAGTGATTCTGGGGTAAGATGAAATATGAAATCTACTGGTTTTCTAAGTTTAAAATAAACGTGCAATATTGTTTTAAATTACCTGTATATAAAGTCAGTCTTCACATTCTCTGCCATCCACCTTCAAAACAGATACAGCATTTCCTCTGAAGTACAAGGAATCAAGAACTGTTGAGTAGATAATGATCTAAACATGAATGTGCTTGTAGCAGCAAAACCAGTTTCTACAGGGAGATGGACATTCTCTGGGTGCTGCCATTGAATATTGTAATTTTAATAGGATTGCTAACTTGGGAGATTCCCCACCCTGTGGTTGCTTGTTGAAAATATGTCACATGATCCTTGAGGCATCTAGGTGATTTTTTAACTTCTATTTCAAGATATCTCCCCTAGTTCAAGTCTGGGACAAAAGATAATAACACCCATGTTTTCCAGATTTCAGAAGTTAGTATGCTTTATCTTCCACTATAGTAGCTGCTTTTTGTGTGACTTTTTCATACAGCTCAGTGATCAGGTGCTAGAAATATGAGGCACAATTGAATTCTTACTCTCTCTTGGTGACAGTCCCACCTGCAAGCTGTGATGGTCATGCCTTTTCTGGAGTCATTGAAAGAGCAAACCTTGCTATGTGACCCTTCACTGATGATGGTCTTGTATCCACAGACATGGTCCTGTTACTGTTTCTTCCCTAAATTTGGAAGTCCTGATGAGAAGCTGAAGTGCTATGCCCTATCTAAACAACGGAGATTTCAGGTTCTATGTAAGAAAGAAAAAGTAAAGTAAGTAATGGGTGAAAGGAAGTCCTGGCAGCGTGGTTTGATAGATGAGACTCAGTTGGAGAAGACATTAAGTTTCAAGAGGTACATACGCCATGGCAAGACCTTCAGAGGTAAGTAGTCTAGTTAAATTCTTGAACTATTCAGTGAGAGAGAGCTACCTGTGGGTTGAGTCAAGTTCCAAAACACAGTCCCTCTACATCCATGAATGGAATCCAGATCTAAGGCAGGTTAAAATCAGAACACATCTCTTGAACCCATGACAAACAGAAGCTTAATACAGTAATGGGCTTGGAGAGTGCTATTTGGTGCTGAGACAGGCTTATTCTGTACAGCAAATACTCTGCCTGGTTAACTCTGTCCAGCTGCATTAAGCAGGACACATCCTTCTCTTCCTGAAGAAGATCCAGCATCTTTCCACCTTAAGCTTTAGCAAGCTACAGTTTTATTATCAAAAAACATCTGGGCCTATGTGTATTACAGCACAGTTGCTATAGGGTAGCTAGTCAAATCAGTCTGTGGTCTAAAGGAGAGCAGCAGATGTCTATTTTCTGGCTATTTTGACATATGTTGAGTTCAGGTAAGTATCTTTCCAGGTTCAAAGATGCAAAATCCTAAGTACTCTTGAATCCTTTGAAACTCTCAGTTTTCAACTATCTGTACTCCTTGTCCTGTTAATTCTTGTATCTTTTTATAATTTCTTCTTGCCTCCCTAATGTCCTACAGGTACTGGGTATTAGCTCCAGGCACAGCTCTACAACGGTGGGTGAGTCTGACTGCCTTGACACCTTGCAAGAAGTCAGTGGGACAGTCTGTCTGCCTCTACACAGCAGGCTCTGCTGTCTCTGTGCTACACACCCATGAGTTCTGTTTCCCAGGGTGGCACCAACAGACTTGCCTTATATTTAGCTACTACCAGTCTCATGATGTTTCAGAATGTCCTCAGGTAAACTTACTAACTCCTCTGTCAAATCCATGAGTCAAGCCAGACAGCTTCTACTGTGTCATGCATTTAACAAGAAGGCTGGTCCACAACAGTTTTTGGTTTTGATCAGAAAAGCCTGTGCATTTAATGAGACAACGACACCTCTGCTCGTTTGAGCTTTTCTCAACTAAACAGTCAATAAACCTCCAATAACCAAGGGAAATAAACAAATGTTCTCCAAAAAGATGCAATACTCTACACTGCAAAGAGAAAGTAGATTATAAGGCTTCTGCTTTAGCAAGATTTCAGGACACAAGGCATATAACCAAAAAGTCAGAACTACCTTCTCTTTGCTGGGGTGCCTTCCACAGACAACCAGAGCTGGAAGAAGAGCTACAATCCCAACAGGTTGTCAAGATGTTTCAGGAAAAAAAGGTGGGATTTCTGTCCAGTTTCCATTATGTTGCCACAACAACAATTGCCACAACTCTGTAATTTCAGTTCTCATCACAGAGATATAGCTAAAGATAGTAACTTACAATGAAAGTGCTGGCTTGGATATTGCTAAGACCAAATATCAGTTTGGCCAAACAGACTGAGCGATGTGGCCATCTGAGAGACATCTGCTAAAAGGCAGCTGCAGCTGGGGAAGAGCTAACATTCAGTAGGAAACAAAACCATGAGGAGCAGGTGTAAAACAGTAAGATATGACATAGACATAGAGGAAGGTGAACTTCCTCTCTCCTGGCTGTGAACCCCAGCTCATTTGTTGTTTTCTCTTCAGCCGTACCTTGTCTGTTTGCATGATCCTTCTATACAACCGAGAAGGAAGTGAGAGCTCCTGAAAGGCAGTGCACCTGAGGTATAATAAACTGGAGAAATGTACTGAAATGTCTGTAGAGCAAGACAGAGGATAAGACCATTTCCCTTTTTGATGGGTAATCCCACTAGCTGTGGGAGAGGCAGACCCCTGTCTCTCCACATGCTCCTTAGGCAGCTGGCTGGTATGTTTATGTCTAAAACTGCATGAACAGCTTTCTGAAAGCCTCTATCCTATTTCATGTATGCAACACAAAAGTCTGCTTCCATCACAGCCCATTTTCTTTCCAAAGAACTCTCAGTCCCTCCAGCCTTATCTGAAGACATGATCTACACTTTCCTCTGTTCATGCTCTCAGGATGTTTCCAGATTCCCAAACCTCTTCAGCCCCACATAGAGCCTTAGAGTAGTCCTTCCTGGAAGCTCACCCTGGCTTCACGTTAACTCCTCTCACATGGGTGCAGGGCATGTCCCCATTAGTATGTACTCCTTATCTTATTGCTTGCTTTCCTGTTCTGCTCATCATTTTCAAAATGGTTTCTGAAAGATCTGGCATCTCCATTCCCTGTCTACCTTAATGGGGACTTCGACTTGTGACGGTCAGACAGGCAAAACCCGCTCCTAAGACCCAGGCATACTTTGATATTTCCATTCTGCCTGCAGGGAGGGGGTGTTAGGAGACATCTCGACTACAGTGTATGCAACTACTCTGTAAGAGCAAACGACTCCCCAGCTTTCCTTAACGAGTTAATAGGTCTGCTAAAACTGTAAAAGGGAAAAAGCTCAACAGGAAAGGCTGACGTGACCAGTTCCTTCCTTAGTCTCACTGACTTCAGCTCTGCCACTCTGAGCCACCAAAGGTAATGGGGAAGGGAATTCAGGGGAAGTAAAGTGGGGCAATGAGCTGCACAATACAAGCACAACTTACATGTTGCAGAACAAGACACAGGCCCAGTCAAGTCAGAGCATTGCTCAGGCCTATGAACAACAACTGGGTGTTGCCAAAGTCCAAAAGCAGCTGCAGGCATGTCTGTAGTGGTCACAGAACGGCAATTCAAATTTCTTAATAGCAAAGGAGGTGGGATTGACTTAATGAGTGTGAAACATTGTGAGAAAAAAAAATCAAGTACGCAGGACACTTTCAGAAAAAGAGTATAGAGTTGCTACATCACTGAAAAAATCTCTGTAGTAGAGTGGCAGTCATTAAAAAATTAATACAGCACCTTGGGTTAAAGGAAAATACGGGTTTTAGCCAAGAAAGAAAAACATATTTTAACCATTTGCCAAATACCTGTGGACTGGACACCTTTGGACAAAACTGATATCTCAGGTAACATAATAAGATATTTCAGGAAAATATCTACATCAGCTCTACCGATGTTGACATTCCCTTGCAAACTCCTAAAATGCATACAGAGAGAATTACCTTATTTTCCCCAAGAAAAGTATTTGGTTTTTTTTCTTCTGGTTGTACAGGAGCTAGCTCACTACCAGGCACTTACACACACACAGTTCTCTTTCTCTGAATTGATTGCCTATTAAAGGATTTCTAAATCATAAATTACATCTTTTACTATTACAGGGCTCTTCAAAGCCATTTTTAATTGGCCATTGTCTTACAGTTATGGGACAACTGGTGTGTATTCATGAGTTACTTGGTACAGCCAAGGGCCCTCTAATTTGCTAGCATCTTTCCTCAGGAGTCTAGAATCAGAATACCTGATTTTAATTTTGTTTCCTTGTTTAAAAGGGAAAAAAAATATGAACAGGACCTCAGTGCTATCAAAAGTGTTTCTTAACCGCCTGGTGATGACCACCAGCAGTCCTGCTGATAACTCAGAACCAGAGTTCTCCTTTGTTTCAAAGGACCTTCAAAATCAAAGCATAGTCCCAAAGACTGTGACTTTGATCTCGCTTTGACATCCTCATATATGCAGTGAATCTGTAAAGGACATAAATTTCCTTCAGATTTGCAAACCCCAGAGTAAGCACTCTGCATAGTTTTAGTTTGCTTAACTAATCCAGGCAAAGGAAAAATTTGCCTGAAGGAACATGTCAACAGTTTGCTGAACAAAGGCTGCTTGTGCTCCAGATGAATTTCCAGACTTTTTCTGATTAAATCCCTGATAAATACTCCATAGACTAACTTCAGTTTGTGAAACACGTTCTGACTATGACGGTTCATCAGTAATCTAATTGTTAGATTCCCAGTTCTATGTAAGAGCTGAGAACATTCTGTATGCAATTGGACTTTCCTTTCTATAAGTTTCATGCTTATTTGACCACAAAACATTTGTTAAGGGTCACTTTCATAGGCTTGATGAAAAAATCCTTGAATCCCGTATAACGCAGGCCAAAATTATAATGGTGATTTGCTATTTTTGTTGCCACATGACAAATGCCAATCCAGCTGCTCTGTTCTCCTTCCCCTCCCCCAGTGCCACCAGGAGGAGATGAGACACAGAGGAGCTGAATATTGCTGGAAAAAAGTCTGCTGTGAGCCAGATACTTTGGTCCCCCAAGTTTTCAGAGCACTGTGTGAATGAGAGGTACCCAGATACTGCCTTTGTACAAGCAGTGCAAAGTTGCAGAAGCAGCTCTGACCTCTCCTGCACAGGAATAATTCCTTTCTGTATATAAAAAGAAACACTGAATGAGTCAGAAACAGGGAGAGAGAATATGGGAAAAGGGCAGTCATGTTTCAGACCAGGAAGAGAATGGGGATGGAACCCAGCTCTGTAGACTGGAGCGGGTTGTCCAGCTGTCCCTGTCACACTGCTACAAACGCAGCACACACTGAAATAGTTTCCTGCAGCACACAGCTAAAAGCCAGAAAGGCACCCTGGAAGCATCAGGGTGAACAGTAGAATCACACCCTGAAGTTGCTGTGAAAAGGAACAAATTCTTCATCTTGGCTTGTCAGTTATCCCAGCCTAGCTCACCCTTCCTTACTCAATGTCACCTCAGAATTCTGGTAAGGAGGGAAAAATAAAAAAAATCACGTTTTCCTGTACTAACTACAAGTATTCCAGCATATCAAAATCCCAGGTATAGCCTTTTGCATTTGATTCTGTATATAATAAAATGTATTTATAAATTACCAAGTCTATTTTTAGTCACTTTGTGTGAACTTGGAAAAGAAATCTTTAAGTGTTTGGTTATTTTGGGTTTTTGGGGCTTTTTTGGTTGTTGTTTTGGGTTTTTTTTCCTGTCTTACATTCACACTGGCATATTATTGCAGAAGATCAGGCAAGTGCTGAGATGAGAACATTGGTTTGCCATTATCTGAATGGTCACAAAGTGCTGAGTTTTGCACAAAGTAACTTTTTACTTCAAAGTTTCTCAGAAGATCTGAGTTGTTTGCACAGGTTTGCTATTCTAGTGTTGCTCACAAGTGCTGAACTGTAGAAATGTTTGTTATTGCATTAAAGACACAAAGTGCTAGAGAGTTGTTTGGGTTTTTTGGCTGGTTTTGGCTTGTTTGTTCTTGGGGTTTTTTTATAATACCAAGTATCAATTGTACTGAAAACACCCAATTAACCAAACTCCTAAGCTCCCATTAAAGATAATGCCTTAATTATTTATCTGTTTCATTTCCCTACTTCCTCGTGGCAAGCATAAGAACTGTAAAACTAAGTTCTGACATTTCCATTTGAAGTGCTAGGCAGGATAAAAGAGTGTAGTTACAACAATTATATGTGAAGTCTTTAATGAGCAATTTCTTAAACTATATATAATTAACTACTTAAAAATCTTAGAAGTGATAGCATTCTTATATATATATATATAAAATCTTGGAAATGATAGTACTATTTTTCTGATGAAAAACATAAATCTCAATTGTGTCTCAGCTGCAGGTAAATTTTGCTCCCAGTTGCACCATGTAAACAAAGTAGCTCTGCTTAATTAACTTCCTGTGGTATGCTGAGGACCACACTTTGCTGGTCAATTAGAAGACCTGAACATTATAGATCACATGGAAATTACTGCCATATAACTTTACAGAAAGGCTTTCATCCTAAAAAGGGAAGATCCAACACTCTTCATGCACTGTTATGCATATCAACAAGCCAAATCTTTGTCTTCCTGACTTTTAACATCCTTCAAATAAAATGAGAAACAGAACAGAAATATGCAGACAAGAAGCTTCACTTTGGATCTTTTGAACATTACTAATAGAGTTACTAATACAGACAGCAGTTTTTACAGGAATTGTGTGCTCTGGCCCTAAAGCATTTCAATGCAATTTGGGCATTTAAATCCTCAGCCAAAAATACATATTAAAATATCAGGTTTAAATAAGAAAAAAAGCAGCCTAAGAATGATTTACCTCAAGGATAATTTCATTATGCAGCAAAGTTAGAACTGACACAAAAGAAGCAAAGCACTCCTATGGTAAAATTTCTAAAAATCCTTTAAAAAATTTCAAAATTTTTGTGAAATATGATTTGAAAGGATTGCTTCTTAATGGACAGATACACGCCTGTGAAGAAGCTCTGCCTTATACACAGACACCAGCTTTCAAAGGGATATTTTAGAATTATGGCTGCTGAGCGAGTCCTGTCTGAGATATGCAAACACTACAGTCTTACCTCATAGCAAAGCCTATCTTAAATCCAGAATTTTATTCTTTCCTTTTGTGTTATTCAAAACTATAAAACCTGAGGCTTTTCCAGCTAAAGATGATGTTGTATTAATGTTGTCAACAAGAAATTGCTGTTTCTATGCTGTTTTCAATTACTGAACAGTTGGAATTAATTATTATGACATCTGGTTGGTCCAATCTGTGAGATTCACTGAGTTCACTGTCTAGCAATTTGGTGGTCAAGCTGAGGGCAGCTGCTCTGTGAATGGGCACCACACCATAACATTCAGCCTTTGACTGGTTTTGCAACTAAGCCCTTTCTTTTCCACTGTCTCTTCTTTTCTGTAAGCCTCTTGCTACTGGCCAGCCTCATCTCTTTTCATGGTCTCTCTCACACCGAAGTGCTGTGCAGCTTCTGGTACACCACCTGTGCAGTGCATACATTCTCACTGAAAGTTTCCACATCACTCTTTTTCATTGAGCATTTTCATGGAATGATGCTTGAAATGCTGTGATCTTTCCACAGTATTTGTGAAAACATTTCACCCATTTCCTAGTGGAAAATCTGCTTGGATATGAGTAAACAGAATGTATTCAACCCTTCATAACAACGTTCTAGTTTACATCAAACTTCTACCAACACCAAACATATGTCTAACAAAGTGTTTGTCCATCATTTTAGAAATATTTACAAGAGGAAGTGATAGGTAAGGGAGAAAGGCCTATAAATAAGGGTAAGCCAGGCATTTTGATAGCTGACTGAGGGTGCTCTCTCTCTTACTGTATGGTAACACCAAGAAAAGCTCAGTAGATGGACAACTGGTTGAACCACAACTGCCTGACAGCCCCAACTGGCTGTGTTCATAACTGTCCTTAACTTGGAAAACATAAAAGTAACACTGTTGGTGGTGACAGAGCACTGGTCAGTGTGCTCAGGACTGTAAAGGTTCTGTTGTTGGCAATCTCTACTTTGAAGTTCATATGGCATCTCATTTAACTTCATCCTGTGGAGAAACTTCTGAGGACAGCCTCTGTGATCCTCCTAGGACCTACCATCCAGGGGGTCCATCCATCCTCACTTCAGCACAGTGCAGATGCCAGTCTGAGTGTACCCTCTCCGTGTGGCAGAGGGAAATATGACCCCATTTTCACAATCCCGTGCACTACAACTAGGTCAGTGACTCATGCTGGTGACTCACTGTGGTGCCTGCTGATTATAAACATTTCAGTGGATGCCTGTTGTTTAAAAGCTTCGCTGCAGGGGCCAGGACTTCACAAAACATAGTTACATGAAGCTGGTGGTTTTGAACTTGAAATGGAATATACAAAAATTAACCAAAATCCATAGGAAAGCAGATTCCTCCTTGTCAACTAATTCTTTGGCTCTACTGATCAGTGGCCAAGAGAGGAAGACAAGTCACTACTTCAAGCTTGCAATCTTCAGCTGGCAAGAGCTTGCATCATTACTTTATCACAACATGGCATTACTCTGCTGTAATGTAGCATATCACATCAATTGGGAGCCTGGTAATGACTGCAAGAAGAAAAATTCTCACCTCAAATGCTTTAAAGAAAGATTTTGCTTAAATTAATGACATTTCCAAAATACAAAATTTTGTGGGACCTATGATTTCCTAGATTAAATCCATGCTTCCATGCCTCAATTCTTTTTTCCAATTATCAGGAAGGTAAAAAAATGTAACTGACATTCTCCAATGCTTTGATACACCAAGCAACCTTGAAGTACTAAAGCAACTGTAGAAAGTCTTGCCATGAAATTGTGAAATTCCGCAATACTGGCAAACGAGGGTGGCTCGCAGCTCCCTTATAATTAGCTCACAGGAGCACCCAGCCAGGCAAGGAAACCGAGTTATTACACAGACTCCTTTGGGTCCACTTTGTGACATGGTCTCTATGTAACGACTCAAATGTTTCCATGACTTTATTAAACATGACCAGCATGAACGTAAGATTCTTGGATTTTTTTGCTTGCTTTATTGAAACTTTCGTCATTTCTGAGATGAAAATCTGTTTTTCCTCCTTGAAGTGTTCTCTGAATCTGTGCTGCTGGGCTGGTGGAGGGGGTGCAACACTGCTGGGCAGCTAACTTTAGGAATTCTTCAAATTCTTTATATTCAGGCTCAGGAGAAAGGAGTGGCTTGGATGACTTCATTGTGGCTGATTTAATTTGTTTACTCCTTTACCTAGTGCCTTGTAAGTGGTTTGAGTTCAGCACCTCTGACTTTCTTATGCAAGTAAGAATTATGACACGTTCAGAAGGTAAAGAGCAAAAACAAAACAAAGCAAACAAACAAACAAAAAACCCCAACAAAACAAAAGGCATTCTCAAGCAATGCAGTGAATTAGAAATTAAATTTTACTGAACAGTTCTGAACTGATAGCTGCAATCCTGACAGCTGTCCTCAAACTCTGCTAGTCAAATCCTTGGACTTTCAAACTTGTGACAGACACATCACTTCCCCTACAGACCACTTCCACTTATTAACTTATTATCACCAGGAAATGGTGTCTGAGAGAGACACGTGCTTTGCTTGGAGTGCCAGCTTGGGCAGACTGTGGGATGGAACACTTCCTCTTGACATCAGAGCTCTTCAATATCCTGCTCTGCCATACTGGCTTTTCTCTGTTTTGACCACTGTATCTGCTTCCCAGGCAAATTACCTGCAGTAACATAGGTCCATCACTGTAACATTCACTTCTGGAAAGAAAAACCAAAGCCCCACAAACCATTAAAATGCAACATATATATATATCAATGCTCCTTTGCAGCTACTGAGCTTGCCAGCATTAATTGGTAACAGGTTGTTCATTAGTTTGTTCTCCCAAGGGGCTAGAGCAGCATTAACACATCCCCGCGCCGGGTCTGGTGCGATGTCTGCGGGACGTGGATTCCTCCCAGCAACGCAGTGATGTCAGAACTACCAATGACCAACAGTCCCTGCATCATGGTTTGGGTGACAAAACTTAGGTTGAGCAAATTTGGCACATTCTCTCAGTAAATGCAGCAGACTTGTACATGGGAGGACACGCGGTCTCTTACGGGTCATGTTCTCTCAGCCTTATCCCTAAGCTCTTCACTAACAATGAAATGACAAAACAATTACTTAGAAACACCACCTACAATACCACTCATGGCCTAATGTTACATCTGACAGCTGCATTGCTATTGCAATGGCTTGTTTTTAATAACTGGGTTTTCTTGGCCAAGGTCTGATTCAACCCATAGGGAAAGGAAAAATTCTAAGAACTCTGAAATGCTGCCAGCTCTTCCTGTGAAAATATGGCCTTGGGGAATGGGGAGGGGGTTCAAATGTGTAGTGATTTGATGTCTTCCTCTCCATTTCTGTGAAAAGAAGTGACAGCCTGTGACTAAGGAGATCAAGAAATAGAGAATGTCTACTGTGAAAAGATGGTGGGGCAGTATTTGGAAATAAGTCATTGATGATACAATGTCTTTTCTCAAAAGAAAGGATGGCAGGAAAGAGAGAAGTGTTTGGTTTTTTCTTAATGTGACCTATGAATAAAAAACCTGAACATGAACATAAGGCAGAAAAATCCCATCCATCCTTCATGAAGCTGTTTTATTGTCTCACCTCGGGTTTTTGCTTACCTGTCATGACTGTGAGAGGGAAATATGGAAGAAGGCAACACAAATTTCCCAAAATGCAAATCCTTTGCACTACATGTATTGTTCACTACATTGTAACCACTCTACAATAAATTACTTTCACCCTGAATGTCAGGCTGCCCTAGTGTCAGTGGCAGTGCTGGCACTTTTCCATCTGTTGTAGCATCAACTCCATTCTATTTATTTAGAAGTTTTGACAACTTTATCTTCTAGATTTGCATGGTTGTGTAGGCAAGCTGCTAAAAATAAACAAATTGTTTCCACTCTACCACAGTCAATATGTGATAAACAAGAATTTGAGGAGAAATTCCAAAAACTGCCAGGGTTACATAGTATCATGATGAAGTATGAACACCACAGATTTTTTTTTCTTCCAATTAAAATATTTCAAATGCATAAACTCTGGTTAAGAAATGCATTTAAGCAGATTTTTCATTTCCAACACATGTGACTTACAGATGGGTCTGAAAAGACATGATTTCTTGAATCAAGACAATTTGCATTTTAATTACACAGTGCATTCCTACCATCCTGACCTGATTATAAAGTAGTTACAGCAATAATATTATGGTTACAAAAAAGGTAAATCTCAACTTGTTCTAAATTTATAGTTTCATTGTGGATTAGACAGTGGAGGTGAAAATACAGTGCTTCTGAATGCTGGTGAAAAAGAATATGTATTGCTTTGAAGACAAGCAAAATAAAGATGTATGCAAAGTGGACAAAGACCAGAGGAGGGCAACATGAATGGTGACTCAACTAAGAAGCATGGCCCAAAAGAAAAGGTTGAAGAAATTGGGGTGACAGCATCTGTACAAGATACAACCATGAAGGACCATGAGGAAACAGCAAGGTCTAAGGTTTCTAGTATAAGAAAAGATGTTATGAAAAGAATAGTGATGCACTTTTCTCCATCTGTAATGGTAGGGAAAACAAGACGTAAGTACAATACGTGGAAGCTGAAGGTTAGTACAAACACTGCATTGCTGAGGAAAAAGCTCTTGAAGAAGTTAGCCGTGGAGGTTTTAAGTCCCATTCACCAGAGGTTTGAGCACAAATATGTCTCAGGAATTTATAACTATTTATAACTAATATATCTATATATATATATATAGAGAGAGAGAGATATAACTAATAATACCTCCCTTTCATTTTCACATTTCTGGATCCTTCTAGTCATATAGGAAAATACAAGCACAGAAGTGTTAACTTCCCTAAAATGAGAGTGTCTAGAAAGAGCCAAGAGAGAACACAGAACACTGGATTTCAATTTCTCTGCTATAAGAGAAATCCCTGCTATGCACACAGCACTGAGCAAATTGATATGCATTCCCAAAACTGTCAGGGAAACTCCCAGCTTCCTCCTCCTTTTTATCCATTAGATATTAAATGTTAGGACTGGTAATTCAATGGTACTGAACATCAGATGAACTATAGTAATAATGCCAAATAGTCTCACTTTTTAAATAGGGATTATGGACAGAGAATGTGAGACCACCTTTGTCTTATTCCTTTGTGGTACCTGTAGACTTGTGAAAGAATACATGACTCCTCTGTCAACCTTTGTAACTCAGCCTGCCCACTATGAAGAGAAGGGCCATCCCAGCAGCAATCTAGAGCCAGACCTAAATTTCCTTTTGGGCACGGAGGCGGCTCTTTGCATTCCTTTTCTTGGTCACAGATAGCACAGCCTCTGCAGGCTGGCCTGCATGATCAACCAGTGGCAGATTTCTTATCCTAGCACACTTAATGTTCTTCAGAACAAACCAGAGAAACCTGGTTTTTTTGTTTTGGTTTTAATTGCCATAGAATTGATATGGGTTGGGGTTTCACTGGGTGGGGTTTAAAAAACTAGTTTGCCTTTGACCAGGACTGTTCAGTATTTTCAAAACAGCAAAAAGGGTAGGATAGAGATTATAATTATTCAACATGCAGGGCTCAAATGTTGGTGAAGATCAGGTTATAATTTTGGAAATTTTGGCAAACTAGAAAAACAGTTTTTAAAAAATACTAATCTCTTTTGGTAAATACAAGAAAATGAGCTTCAGCAGGAAGATGGCACTGGCTGGGATACTACTGTCCCAGCAGCAGGTCTGTGGGAATGGATCCCAGGGTTATAATCATTCACAGATGAGTCAACAACATCATGGTGTTGTGAAAACAGCAGGGATTGTACTGAAGTGTCTACATGTGAGCATGGCCTGAACAACACAGGAAATAATCCTACTTCACTATCCACTTGGGCACTTGTAATGCCTCAGCTGAAACACCGAGTGTGGTTCTGAGTGCCAAGAAGGGCACAGAGCAGTAGGAGACAGAAGAAACCCAGCTAATGCGTTCAGGGGTTCAGGAAGTGCTGCCTGTGGGCAGAGAACAGACACACTGCATCAGTCACAGGCACAGGCAGGAGGCGGGAGGCCACACAAGTCTTAAAGTACATAAGGAGTCTAGAAATAACATGTTTAAATGCACACGGTAGACACGACAACACCTAACAGATTTCAGTGCCTGTTCTCATCAAAATTAATTAATGAGGAACATATACTGTCTCTATTATCATAGTTTTTTTAAAGCAGGTGAAACAATGTCACAGATGGAGTGACCCTGGTTTTGGACAGAGGGATGAACCTAAGGTTCCTTTGAATATGATTTTTATCATTTAATGGATGTAAGAGTAATGCCAGACATTGTATTGCAGATGGATCATTCCTGGACTTAAGACAATAAAAGAAAACAAACCTAAAATTTTATGCACAACTCTCTGCCTCTCAGATGACATCCTTCTCACAAGACCATGTGGATGTGAATGTTACCAATTCCTGTTATGATATATAGAAACAAAAATACTAACATGGGAAAAAAAGAACCTCAAGGAAATCATTCTCTTCCTCTTTAATCTTTAACACAAGTTCCTTCTCTGTCCAAGTCTAAAAAAAAAAAAATTCTCTGCTTTATGCCTATATGGAAATGGTTGTCTTTGACACACTAACCTCAAATCTTTCTAACAAAGATTACTCCTTCCAGAAATTAATTCCTAGCCTAACATTATAATCCATTCCACAGCCCAAAGCCTCAGTGAGACACACTGCCTTCAGATACCTAGGAATTAGTTCAACTATTTAATTTGCTATGACTGCAGGTTTATTTAATTTTCCTAAGCCTCAGTCCTTATTTCCTGGGAATACTGAAGGTTAAAACCATGACTTGTCAAAGAGAAGTCACTAAACAGGTACATCACAATATACTCAAAACATTATTTTCCTTGTCAATACATAAAAAAATAGGGACTAGGTTAAGTAGTACATTGTCTAGAAGGCATATAAGCTAACCCAATTACATGCAGCTTTTAAAATTAACAATTAATTAATTGGTATTATTTGGAAGATGCCTCCAGTAGTCATAAAATCTCAAAAATATCTGAAAACTAGGAAAAACACAATCCTCACTTTCTTTCATTTTTAAAAATGGCTTCTGTAATTGCTAGAAGATCTTCAATGACTTGCATAAGGTAAGAGATATTTAGATTCAATAAACACATTTTCTTCATGGGAACATCTGAAATTAAAGATCCATTTTCACAGGTGGAAGTATTACTATCATGAAAATCCTTATGACAGCATTGCTATGCTGACTGAGGATTCAAAATAAGAGAGAAATAAAGTATATATAAATCTCATCCATACTCAGGGTTCAGGATACTGGGATCAGGAGATTGAACCTCATTTACTGATTACCATCCTGCAAAGAGAAGGCTGCAGAAGAGAAGGAAACAGACATTCCCACCAGCTTCTAAGGAACTAGATTTACACAGTGCAAGGACTACAAGCAGTAGGAGAACTTGGATTCTGACAGGGAACATGGACATAATCCTGCAGCCAGGGAAATCTTGGGTTCTTAGCTGGATAGGAGAATCAACCAGCACAGAGCTTTTACTACCTGTAAAAATCTGTCTGAGAAGACAGCTCTTCTTCATTCAGTTTGATGAAGACACTTGTAAGACACAAAATACTGGTGTGGTAACACAATGACTTTTGCTCTGCATCTGAAATAACCACTCTGAATGAACTTCCCTATCTGCCTCTTCAGATCTGACAGAACTTATTAACATACAAGAAATTTCAAAGATACGCTATGTTCTTAAAGGCAAGGAATTAACAGACAAACTGCCAAACAGGAATGGTTTTCTAAACAAGGCCTCCAAAGTAATAAAACACAGAAAACCAGAGGTTACAGAGGATGGACTCAGCAACCTCAGCTCTGAAAAAAGTGCCAAGAACAATACTGGGGACATTGACTCATGAAGAGCTCTTTAAAATCCTGAGTAAACTACTGCACATCTGCATTATATCCTGGAGAAAAGACAGACTTGGAGATTTTATCATCTTTTTTTATGAAACCCCTTCAAATGATTCTTGGGCAATCTCAGACAACTAGTAATGGAATTTAGGAAATAGAGAATTCCTCTGGTTAACATGGTTGAACTAAGATGAAGACAGGTAATTTATGAGCACGTCAGCGTCATCCCCATAGGCCATTTGTGCCTCTTGAGATTCACTAAACCGAAGTTCATTTCACAAAGGCAAGGAAAAGTTGCTTCACCTGTACAGAAAATTCAGATTTAGAATTTAGAATTTAGTTTAGATTAGATTTTAAAAAATCTAAAAATGAAAAGTTTAGATTTAGATTTTTTTTCAATTCAGAATTTTAAAAGCATACCTTAACTTTTGACAGAGTATTCCCAAATGCCCCTTTCAGTGGAAAAGGCCTGAAACTTCTATTTTTCGAGTATATCACTGGTATCTGAAAAAAGGGATGCTACAGAGTGGTTTATCATATTAACTGTAATAGCTGCCACAAAAATCCTATGCTTTTGCATACAGCAAGAAGTCTCTTATGGTCCAGTAAAGGAGAGACTGCACTGTAAATGGGTTTGGTTTTAACATTCACACTGAAGGCTTTTTTGGTTTGCAAATATTTCATGAGTCACTTCTGATTTCTTCATATCCAGTCACTGGGTCATGTGAACATATCATAACATTTTCACAAGTACCTGAAAATTATTTGAATGAAATCTCACAAACTACAGAGCTTCCATGTGTTACAGTATTTGCAATGTTGATTCACCAAACTCCATTTGTCCTCTTCAACACATTTTTTTCTCTAGCATATTGTTATAATAATAAATTTACATTGCATAGTGCCAGAATTGCAGTCAAGGTACTTCAAACTAACACACTGTATTTAGCATAAAAAAGAGAAAGTCCTGTCTGATCAATATTTTTGAGCTTTTAAAACTAGTCAAGAAAACAATGTGACACCTTCTCCATATACTCATAATTTATGGGAGGATTATTTTATTTCCTAGATTGGGCTAAGTCTCTGAACATGTCCCTGAATTATGCAGCTTTGCCATGAATTCCATAAGCAATTAACAGAAAAACCAACAGCTGAAGCCAGATCTGAAAGACTGTTTCCATTACAGAACAAAGCAGTATAATAATGGTTTAGTTCCACATCAATGTCATCAGAGTAGCCATGCCAGTATGGGGGGAAAAACAACAGAAGGTCCAAAAAATTACTTATTTTATTCCATTCCAAGTATTTTTTTTTGTTCTTACCACAAGATTATTCAATTTCTTTAGCATATTCATATCAAAATTCTAAAACATAAAACTATATAATCTCGTTCATATTCATTCCACATTCTACTGACACGTTCCAATAAGAAAAGCAAGATTTACCCTTGCAAAACCTGTTTTCTTTCATACTTTCAGAACATCATCTTCCAAAATTCTCTCTATTTGAGCTACAGTTTTAAAAAATTGTTGCGAATAAAGGTAAGGTTTTGTGGTATACAATACTGAGTTAACCTTGGAATATTTTTCAACACAAGAGCACTTCTTACTAATTCTGATCCCCATCAGCAGCAATTTTAGTTGAGCAGCAGCAGTTTTTAACATTCCTGTGCTTCTTATTAAAGTTTATTCAGAAGTTTGAGATGCTGCTTACCTCCTAAGAAGAGCACTACTTATTTCTGAACTACTGGTTTGATCAGGCACGCCTCATTTTGATATCTCTTTTAAAAATGTACATTACAAGGAGAAAGCATGTCTAAAACAGGTGCATCTCCAAAATTAATGGAGAAGACAGATACAAAAAGTTGGTTTGCAGTCACAGCAATTGTCCACATTTCCTCATGTTTCCTAACATCTTGTGATCCACTAGGCTAACCAAATCAGTCACTAGCTTCTCTTTCCCAATAAACTTAAGTTGGCATGTGATTCTTTTGTTTGATTTTACAGCATTAACCCTTTTCTAAATTATTTGTAATATTTTGCATTTTAATCTCTGTCAAAATTTGTATTTCAATTTACTGATTTCATCCATCGAAGGCTTCTGTGTGGCTTTAGTGGGTTTTTAAACCTCACCACGTAGCCAAAACAATTGTTTGGAACTGAATGGAGCGAATATTTTTTCAAATGTCTGTATTTTGCTCCAGTTGCTTTTAAAGGAATTTTTATTAACTGAAATTGATCCTCAAACACAATCCATCATACCAATGCAACGACTCTTTGAAACAGCGTGTCAAATAATCAGGCTTCAATGTCACAGAAGTGGGGCACCAATAAAGGCAGGCCAGAGGGACAAAGCCTGAAACAAAATCACAAATTTCATGAAGGAGCCTGGATAGATCAGTCAAGACCTGAGAGGTAAATTCAAAGGGAAAAAAAATGCAATTTGAATGGTGTTTAATAGTCATTAACAAACTGCACATAACAGACAAAGAGAGGCCTCAATGTACGGAATGCAGTATCTGTGCAGAGGAAATGAATAAAGATGACCCTACAAGGCTGACAGTCTGTTCAGTGTAAAAGGCTACTTAAGTCACATCCTACTTTGTTTGGAAAGGCAGCCCACAGTTATGTAAAGCAAGACAGACTTAGCGTCAAGTCATGATTGCATAAACTTATTTACAATAGCGTAAATAAAGGAAGCAACTGAAAAATATGTTGAAAACTTGAGTGATGTTAGGCTGTCCTCTTGCTCACGCTATTGCAATCCTTTCACTCCTGTGGGCATCAGCAAAGTCACAAAGGGGCAAAAACATCCAAAAATTATTCCTTGCCATCAGAAACACTGAATGGACAAAGAAAGCTTAGTTTTATGTTAGATCTGAGAAATTAGTCATTTGGGTTGCAAGCATGTGGCCCTATACCCCTGTATGGACTCAAGTTCAGACACGGTGACACCTGAGAAGAAGCCATATGGTTTTGTCTTCTAAAGAGATACACTAACATGCTTCAGGAGAGCCATGCTGTTTCCTGTACATTTGAAATGTCAAGAAGTACTTTGAAGGGGAACCTTATTTTTCAGACGTTGGTACGACTAAATCAATATTTCATTCAAGTAAGATTGAATTGATTCAAGTTAGATTTTGACGTCTTTGATAACTGGATGGAAAACTCAGTCAGTGCTCTGGCACCAGTACTATCAAAAGAGGTACATCTCTATATACCTTGATTTTTATCATCACTTGGCCCACAAACATGGGAAAGGTTGCTTACTGATCTGTACTTCCATGGTATTATATCCAATTTTCTTATCCAGATCAGGCATATCATAAAGTTTATTGCTAAAATAGGCACTTTAAATCTGATTTACATGTCTCTTGACATCAACAGAAACACTGATACTAAAAGATGATGCACAGCAGACCCTCACTATACATTTAGGTATCTACAAAACATCAAAAGAAATTAATGCAAGAAGTTCATCTAAATACTTTTTTTCTTTTCCCAATTCATATGACTGAATCTCAGAACTTAATTCTTCATATTATATACATAATAAACTCAAATGTAGATTTTAAAGTACGTATTTAAGAATAAAAATGTATCCCTTGAAAGATTTTGGGTGGGTAAACCTCACACTGCTGTGTGGCTGCAAGTGTCAGATTCTATTTGTGCATGTCAGCAACAACAGAATCATCCTATAGATTAGCTCCTGACAAGGACAGTAAAGCACACAGGCTTTCAATATTGTTAAAGAGAAGAGACAGGTTTGTTGCATGGGCAGAACACAGAGCTCCAAGCAATACAGGAATTCATTATGCTCAAGTCTGTCAGTAAGAACTTTTCTGCAGCATCAAATAAGTGGTTTAACTTTAATTAGCATTGATTGCTCTCAGAAACCAAGAAGTTTTAACATACATAAATCCTGTGTTCTTGGTGAAGAAAAGCTATGAAATACACAAGTTAAGAGCACCTGATCATTACTCCTCCCTGAGAGTTGCAAGAGGATCAATCAGTATTATGTGCATCTTAGGAATACATCTGTAAGATCTATAGATTTTAACTTTTCAAAATTTCAGATTAGAAGAAATTCTCAGGTTGCATTAGAAAGCTTCACCAATGACAAGCCAGTAGAAATTTTTTAGAATATTTCTATACTAGTATAAATCTTTGCACTGGTATTACTATGCTAGAATGGAAGAGGGTTAAGGATACTAACATATTTTATTTTGCTCACAAAATTACTATGTGGTCATGCAAAGTATTCCAAATAAAAACCTGGAATAAAAATTTCTGTAACAAATTAGTCCAGAGGCAGGGATTTTCTAAACAACATGACAAAATCATATGATAAATCTCATTGAAATCCATCTCATTCAGGAGCTCACCTTAAATAAGCATAAAGAGCGACAATTTTATCTTCTGAGCCTCTATATCTAACTCTATCATTTGCATACATGCTGAACAGCCTTTTGTATGGAATGTGTGTGATCTGTGAAATAACAGACAAGAAGAAATCCAAAATTATCAGCATTGACCAACCCGGGTTTAAAAAACCTTAGTCCAGATTTCGATCTGGTAGAGATATTAATCATAGGAGAAAATCCTTATCAGCAGTGGAAGAAGGGGTATCTTTCTCAGCCAAACAGTAAACACAATATCCTATTCTTTTCTCTTATTAAAATTAACATCTCCAGAGAAGTGGAAGTCTGATTCAGAATGGATTTTTAATTACTCAAAAAGTCAAGAAATGTGAATGATAAAACAAAAAGTATCTACTTTTCATCCTCCTAGGGCAAGGACAGGACAATGCATGTGATGTGTGCCAGTGCACCGTGTACATGTTGTCAGTCCCCTTCCACTAAGTGGAATCAGATACATGGATAGAATAACAGACAGCAGAGAAAAGGGAGAAAAGGGAAAGGGGCCTTACACGAGAGGCAGCAGGATATCCAGAAATGGGCACTTGCAGCCCAGAAAAGCAACCATATCCTGGCTGCATCCAAAGCCGTGTGGGCAGGAAGTTGAGGGAGGTGATTCCCCCTTCTGCTCCCCTCTGGTGAGACCCCACCTGGAGTACTGCATCCAGCTCTGGAATGCCCAGCACAGGAAGGACATGGACCTGTTGGAGCAAGTCCAGAGGAGGCCACCAAGATGGTCAGAGGAATGGAGCAGCTCTGCTATGAGGAAAGGCTGCGAGATTTGTGATTGTTCAGCCTGAAAAAGAGAAAACCTCAGGGTCACCTAATTGTGGCCTTCCAGCACCTGAAGGGAGTCCACAAGAAAGTGGGACAGAGACATTTTACAAGAGCATGTAGTGACAGAAGAAGGGGAAATGGCTTCAAACTGAAAGAGAGTAGATTTAGATTAGATATTAGAAGGAAATTCTTTACTGTGAGGGTGTTGAGGCACTAGAAGAAGTTGCCCAGAGAAACTGTGAGTGCCTCATCTCTGAAAGTGTTCAAGGCCAGGTTGGATGGCGCTCTGAGCAACCTGGTCTAGTGAAAGGTGTCCTGGCCCATGGCAGGGGGGTTGGAACAAGATGATCTTTCAGGTTCCTTCCAACCTATGATTCTATGATTTAATGAGTGGTACCAGAGCAAGCCGTTCATTGTGGCAGAAGAGCAAGTACAGCTTTAACCAGTAAGGAAAACAGATAGCATAATTTGAATTTATGCTTAACTTAATTCTTCTGAAATCATAAAGATTCTGGAAGTTAGTACTGAACCTCCATGGTCCAAAAGGTCTGAACATTCATCCAGACTTCAGAATGATGTTGTTTTTATTAAAATTAAACTACTTCCTCCCAACAGGCTCCAAACATACTTCTCTACTCTTTCTAGCAGGCACTAGCATCTCTATTGTACCTCCGCATCTCTATGGTACCTACCTCCAGTAGGACGATATTTGCCTTTTCCAATGTGCCCATCTTAATCCCTCACTGACTTTGAGAAGTCTCTGTGCACGTAGAACAGAGGAAAACTGCTCACTTTATATCTCCTAATTATCCTTGTATTACCCTTGTTAAGTGCCTGGGGAAGTGTGTTTTCTTCTCAAAGAAAACATTTTGAAGTTCATTTACTATTTCCTATTTAGTATCAAATTAGCTGGGCCCTTAAGGGCAGTCTTCAGTCATTTACACTTGAGAGCAAGAGAAAGACAAGCAGATCCTTAGCCTTTTCTCCTTCCCTTCCAGACATATCAAAATGAAAATAAGGGACTGATGTCAGAAGAATTGTTGAAATCTATCCATCCCTTTGGATATTTGGCACGTGAGAGATCTTTGTTGAATTAACTTTGTAGAGGTGTAATGATAGAAATTTATATGCAGGAAGAAGTTATTTAACCATCTTTCCAGTTCAGGAGCAGGAATTCTGCAGAAGTTCAGGGGATTTTTCTGCTGACTCACAACATTTATCATCATAACCCAGCACAGGAAGACGCTTGTAATTTTCGTAAATCATGGGCCTTGGTTACTCTAACATCTGTATTCTGTGGCAGTCCTTATTCCAAATAGTTAAAATTACAGATTCGTTCATCATTTCACAGTGATCAGATCAAGACACTGTTACCATTACCAACTGCTGAACTCTATCTTCCACATGGGAACCTGTTTTTCCTAACAGGGCTCTTTTTTTGGACACTTCAACTCAAATTGAACAAGGTTTTGCTTGAAAAATGTAGGACCTGTAAAATATCTGACTTGGAAGAGTTTAACAATATCTGTACTGACTGACAGTAGTTCAAAGAACAACAGTCCAGATTTTCTTCTAGTGGAGAAACTAATTCTAGGAATTGACAGATAATGGCTGCTAATACTGCTAAAGCTGGGAAGAAGCAGATGGGACTGCTGCTGTTAAGTATGCATATGTTGCTTTTAAAAGTCTGAAGTTTCACTTCTCAAGTGTTGCGTTCTGTAAAGAACTAGCATATAAACACATTTTTGGCAGCCAGTAAACATTCCAGCGAGAATGCCTATACCATGTATATACATATATACATATATACATATATACATATATACATATATACATGTGGAAAGTAAGCAACTCTTGATTTACTATGTCTCAAATAGAGGAATTCAATCAAACAGAAACCCCTAATCTCCACAAAAGTTACCACCACATCACCCCATAGCACAGACTGCTTGTTATAGACATGTCATCTGTAAGACTGGAGATCACAATTTGTCAATATTTGTGATATCTATTAGGTGGGCAGATGTCTATGAGTTAAGAGGACAGAGATACACAGGAACTGACTTTGCAGCTGATGGAAATTATTTGGGAAATCTTTATTTTAGTGTCATTGATTCCTTTTCCTAGATTTCAATTTCATTACTTTGCTCTGCCAGCTGAACTTACTGTACCTTAGTTTCTCATTTTCTTTCCTACCAAATATTGGTGTGTGTTAGTTGAGTTGTGAATTTTTTTAGAGCATGACTATGCATCTATAAAATGCTTAAAGCCACTAAATCCTATTCTATGGTAAGCTTTTGAAGGACTAATAAAGAAAATGTATATAGATTGCAAGAGCTTACAAAAAATACCTGAAAAAAAAGTTTTGGGGTGATTAGCTTAAGATACTTAAGTCAACATCAAATTTAAGTGCCAACTCAAAAAAATCTTTAAAAGGGTGAACTGAAGGAACCACATTTAAAAATCTCCTCAGCACTTCAATGTACTCAAGGTAATTCCATACACTTTATGGACGTGAATCACCTCTGAGCATGGCACATGAGTTTCAGTAGGTATTTTATTCTAAATATAGAACACACATATCGAGGTCCTTTATGTAATCTTAAAAATTACTCCACACCCAAACTAAACTAATCTACCATGAATGACCCAGAGCTCCTTCGACTCCATTAGAGTCAGCAGGCATGCGAGCAAACACAATGTCCCAAGTGCTGGGGGAGATCCGTATACTTTGGACTGACAGGCCACTTTATTTCAAGCTCAATGAATAAACAAATCTGTTCCAATTAGTAAGTACTAAGGATTCCTGTAATAGCTTGTATTTACAAACTGGAACACATTAAATGCTAAGAAAGAATGTGGAGTATGCAACAACACAAAAATACAAATATTTATCATTTATTTTAAATTATTAGGTTGAAGTTTTCCAGGAAAGCTTCATATAGGAGTCAGCGATATGGGCATCAGAAAAGGTCTTAATTTTAAAGGGGTTTGTTGTTATAAATGGTTTTTTTAACAAAGTAATAATGTATTTTCTAGAACAGGAGGCTACTTTTCTTAATATTTTCTGACAGAAATAAGAATTGAGGGGATTTATCACTGTAGAGCCATTAAAAATGGAAATAATGAAACCAAAACCATCATGCGCAGTCACAGACACTGCCCTCAGGGCACTTCAATGCTCACTTGATTTCACTGAAGATATCTAAATAGAGCCCTGGAATGGAACTCAGGACTTAAATTTGCACCCTGTTTTTCCACTGACCTCTAAACCATGTAATTTAAACTTTTGGTGCCTCCTGCTGCAGCTAAACTATTTATTTATACCATTCATGTATGCAGAATACCAGATGCAATTTGCATCTGGTCTTCCCCAGAAAGGTATTATGTTTATTAGGGTTTTTAGTCTAGATCATGTTTTATGAAAATTTAACTCTGAGACTATTCAGGAGAACTCCAAAACTTTGCAAGGAGACTTTGTCTTACATTTCTGAGTGGGATTAGTTTTGGTGCAGGTAAAGTGTCAGCAGTTGCCTAGAGCAGGTGATTCCCAGGGCACAACTGGAAATGAGTAATGACCAGAGCTTCCAGAAATCAAATGTGCTCCTGTGATTGACTTTACAGGAAGGATCAGGGTGTGGGAGATGACAGCTCCAGCTGGCAATCAGTGCAATATATACCCTTAGCTATAGCTGTCTGCCACAGCTTTCCTTCCACCTCTCACCTACACTTGAGAGCAGCAAAACCAGCAAGTTGGTCTCTCTTCCAATTTTAAACTGTGTATGCCTATTTAATGGACATGGGTTTAGTTTTGTCTTTTATTCTTAAAAAGAGCTTACCTGCTAGCTAGGAAGCATTTAAATACTTTAAATTTTGTTTAATGAGAAAGGCAAATAAAACTCTACTTTTACTTCTATTTTTAGTAAGAATTTTTTCGCAGACTGATGGAAAGCTGGCTTGGAAATTGGATGGCCTTCTTCCCAGTGTATTTCAAGTGACTAAAAATAGTTGGCCCTCTTCCTTACCAAATCAAAAATAAAAATAAAAAAAAAGAGCCCCTGTTGACCAAAAGCAACACAGAAAAGTATTTGGTTGCTGTGACTATTAGTGCTACGTTCTCCTGCTAATTGTACTCTTAAAATCAGAGCTCTCACTATTACAACTAACAATTCTGTAAAAGCAGAATACAGTACCACCATCATTACATTTCCTACTTGCATCGTTGAGAACAGTGAACACAACTGTTCGAAGGTCACAAACTGTGATGTCAGTGGCATTGTAAGGGTGTGGCTTGGGACATAGTTTGACTCACTATTTGTAAATTATCAGTCTAATGACCAGTCCGAAACTGAGCTATTTCATCGGAGTGTAAGACGTTTACCATTTTCCAGAAATTATTCTAATTATTTAAGTAGTATTCATACATTAGTAACAAAAATGCAAGGCTGCTTTCTTCCTAGATGCACTGAATAGTTTACTTTTAAAACATAGTGTGACAAGCACAATATCTGGTAGTGCCACAGTATCTTTCCAAAATTGCTGTCAGCTGTCAAGACTGAACAGCCCCAGGCTATATCTTTGCCCATGGGAAACAATGAGCAGGAACTTGCAGATAAAAAAACCTGAGTTCTTTTTGAAAAACCTAAAAGTTAAAATCGTAAGCTGTTTATGTAGTTCTAATCACAAGTTTTGGATGAGTCTATGAAATAATTTGAGAGTGAGGACAATGAGACAGTTTCTTCAGTCCATCTGTAAATACTGATTTTTCACTGAAATCCTATCTAGGGACTTGGTACTTTGGTGTTCTTGAGTTTTCGGCTCAGCTGGTAATGCGAGCCATTTCTGAGTTCCACCTCTACTGCAGCAGTTAAAAAACAGCAGCAAGAGACCTTACTATGTGTCTTTGAGAGAACTATACTGTGGAGTTACCATCAGATAGAAATGCTCAGACACAGATGAAAACCAAGACAAACAGGAAGCCTTACCTTCCAAATTCTTTTGTTATTTGAGAGAAAGAAGTAACCTGACTTAAAAAACCAGGCTGAAAGGTGTCTACTAGTCTAGCAATGTGTGATCCCCTTATTCTTGTAATCTCTCTCTACTGTGAATAAATTGGTGGGTCACATTGTCAAATCAGCAGCATTTAATATACTGCTAGCTTCTTTTTTGCCCCATCCTTGTGGACTGACACAACTTTGCAGTCACAACTCCATACAGCAGTCAGACCAGAAAAACCATCTATTTCAATAACCACACGATTGCCTCAAATAGAAACCCAGGTGATGAGAGGAGGCAAGGAAAACCCGTAAGAGGCGGGGGGAGCTGATGGAAGGGGAGTTGGGTTAATGGTTTGTGCTGGACAGGCCTCTGAGGGTACAAGGCTAGCTTTGTGAGGGGATATTCTGGCCTGCTCAGGGCAAGATTGCCCACCATGAGATAGTTGGGGAAAACAGTTGAACATGCTAAGATAGTGCACAGGACAGAAGCAGAAAGAAAATAGACAAGTCATTGATACCTTTCACACAAATTTCTCAGAGTACCCTCATCTATCTTAGGAACACATCCTACTGTAAATATGACATTCTACAGTAAATATGACTAATTCATAGTCCTCCATCAGTCAGCTACTTTGCTCATACTACCTTGCTTTTCCTTTTCTATGTTAGTGATTCAATGAAGAGCTTCCTGCACTTTAAAGTCAACAAGCAGTTTTATGACAAACCTCCTCAGTACAGTATGTTACACGCAGCTCAGCAAACAGAATGGCAGAAGCACATACAGCTTCACTAATCTCAGGACTGAGATACAAAAATTACGTAGGACAAGGAAACACATACTTTAGGTGGGAACATAATTTATCCCACTGCCTTTATGCCTGAAGGCTGGATCATCACTGAGTTAGCACTTGAGCAGACAGCAGGATAGTGCTGCTCAGAGGATCTGCCTGTGAGCCTTGGCATAAGAGAGTTGCAAGAGAACTGGAGGTCAATGAGGTTTGCTCTGTGGATTTGAGACAGTGGTGCAGTCCACAGAAAAGCAGCTTGGAAATGGTTGTAACTTGGCCGGCTGTGCTACAGAGATTTGAGCGGGGTTCACACTTTTGATCTGTCTACAAGGCAATCCAGTGGCAATACAACTTGTGTAAACATATCCCAAAAGCTTTAAGCACAAGTTCTTCACTGCTGCCAGCATAGCTGGGGCAGCTTGAGCTCTGCATGGCCTGAAGGGAGTCCAAGCCTAACACTGAAACCTCCATGTGCCTGCAGCTCTACCAGATGGAGCTAAGTTAGCAAGTGTAAACCTGCCTCAGGAGTACCTATACCAACTGTGCTTCCCATCTGGATTGCAGGACATTTCAGATCCAGTTTGCACGGAGTTAGCTAGTTCTTTTTAGGTTCTGTCCTAAAACAGCTATGTTCCTTAATGAGTGTCAAATCTAGTAGGAACTGGACATGGTGTGTGACAGCTACAAATCTTTCTTCCAAAGCCTGCTTGTTTTGTTACTTTTCAGAATAAGAAAGGATTTACGTGCCTCAATCTTCCTGTATTTAAATGGTCACTTTGGTTATTCAGCTACTAATAAAATAAGTTTAAGAACTCTTTTGTTTGCTACTATTTTATTTCAAAAATATTTTTTGAAAGCCAGCCCAAACCATTTTTTTTTTTAACCCAAGAAGATATCTTAATCAATTTCAGCTGTGTTTACATACTTCTTGTCAGGATTAATTCTAGATTACAAGATAAACCAATAATGAATTTGAACTCCACAAGGAATTTATTTCAACACACTGGACTATTCTTATCATACTTTAAAAATCCTTAAAAACTAAACAAAACTGTACAGCCTGCTCTTGTTTATCCCAAATTAGTTCAAATACAATGTGACCAAATGCCCATGCAATGTCACGCAGCAGGATGCACTGGTGAGTTCTGCGATGTTGCAGATAGCAGTGAGAACACACAAGGCATTTTATTGGGAAACTCATACTTCTAGCATTCCCTGAAACACATGTATTTGCAAATTTTGGCTCATTTGGAAGGGTGAAAATAAACAGTTTCCATAACAGGACAGAAAATAATATGCATTACACCTTACTTTTTAGTACAACATCAGGTAATTAAGGCCCTTGCTTTAGAGTTTGACAATTTCTTTTGTTCTGTTATCACAGACTACTTTTAAACATATTACAGAAACCCTGCTTTCTGCATATCTTTAGAGTAACACAGAATTTATTCCCTGTGAGGACATGATGTCATTTCAACCCATCACTCTATCATGTCAGACAAATTCTAGAACTAATATAAAATAAATTTTGTTCATTTATTGCAGCTTGAGTGGCAATACCCAGCTACACCTTATGTTCAGGTGAGAACTGGTTTATTGATCTATCTGGAACTCCAAGGAAAGATACTTCCTCCCAAAAAGATCCCACGTTTGGTTCCTATCCTACCAGACCAGTGCAGTGGAAAGATGAACTCTAGCATTCCTCCATGAAACTGTTTCTCTTCACATCTTTTCCAGGTGTGGCAGCTACTTTTGATCTTCATGGAATAATACTTCGTGGAACATTCTGCTACTTTTTGAGGCAACAGCTGCATTAAAAATATTTCTTTTTCTTAGAAGGCCATTTCCATGAAAGGATTAATGATGTTTTAATTAAAGAAATCAAATTTATTAATTGTGCAAGCAAAATAATTAATTTTACTAGGAGACAGAATTGAAGCAGACTAATTTCACAACGTGCAACTCATTCCTGTCTCATTACCTCAAAACGGAACAGGCTTCAGGATGTCTAGTAGTTCCCAATTCTTGTAAAGTCAAAACTATCAACTTTTTGTTCTCATGTTTTGAAGCTGATTTTTCATCAGCATTTAAAAACGCAACTTGAAAACAGAACTCAATTCTGTCAAGTCACAGAAAAAGAGTTAAACCTTGACTTTCATTTCTAACATTTTATTTTGAAAGAAGCACAATGAAAAGGAACTAAATTTGTATGAAGTTCCATCAGAGATGACGAACTTGTCTTATATCATCCATTCTTAGGTATTTGCATTTTGTCCATGAAACAGACAAAAACTCTTCAGAAATTTCCTGACCAAGTGAATCACCTCAACAGGGAGCTTGCCCTACATTACTTTCTTTCATAGCTGCAAACATGTGCCCATCTCTTATTTACATTCATGACCTCCCTAGCAGGCCATGGAAACTCAAAAAAGTAGTAGAAAAGTGCAGTCACTGATATGAATAAATGTCTGTAATGCTAAAGATATGGTTGTTTCCAGCAGCTGTTTCCAGCACCAGTCTTTGCTGTCTGTGGTACTCCTGAAAATTGCTGATGGGTACATTGACCCAGCGGGCCTGAAAATTACTTTACTTCTCCCTGGAAGGCTGGAGGGGAAATGGTTGAGCTTATCTTTTTGTTTGACTGCTCTGCATGTTTTCACATTGCTAGGTGTCATAAAGTTTTAGGTTTTTTTTATAGATCACTGGAAATAGCAGAATGAGGACTCGTACTAAATAATAACCCAGCCCACTTCAGGCAGCAGTTTGGGAAACCTCAGGCTAAAATTCAAGCACTAACACAATGGGCAGGTCTGTGTCTTACTCTTCAATCTGAATGCTTATGACCTTGAAAAATTTACTTTACTTTCCCCCTGCATTTATAGGTAAGACACTAAGACAAATGAATATGTGAGGCAGAGACAGGCAAGATGCTCCTGTATGAGCATCTTCAGCTGACAAGTAATATGCAGGGGTACTGAGGCCTGCATCTGACAGAGGTCTTCATCTGGTGGCTATGCCTACTGCCACACACTTCAGAAAGAAATCTCATGGCTAAAAAGGGACCTGTGAAAATGTAATATCTTCCTGCACCTGGAAACAACTCCATTAGCTGCTTTCAGGGAATGAACTGACAATCATTTGTCAGCAGGCTGAGCCACTGGGGAAGAGTCTGCTAGCAGAGCTTTTTTTACTACAGGAAAAAAAGTATTAAGAAAAGTACTTTCCCAGGAAGTGAAAGAAACAGAAATTTCCTGCTGCCACTAAACATGGTGTTCTTGTTTATGTGTCTGAAGGAAATGGGGAAGTTGCCCTGATACACCTAAAAAAACCTGTGGGTAAGAGACATGTTTCTCTTCAATATCTGACTTTCAGTCTGTTAATCTTCATTGCAGAGAGCTGTGCGTACCCTGGCTAATAAGCTTAGAGTTAGGGGAGACAACACCTAATTTTTGCTTGCTGATCAGGCTGGATAAAGAGAAGAGGTCCACTGTAAGCAAATTGGTTATATAAGCACAATGTAAACAGCCATCAAGAAGTGGTGCCAGCTGTTCATCTTATATGCTCTTAACCATTTTATCTTCAACCTGCATTTCCAAGGAGAGGGTGAAATAATTCTACTCTTTCAATTCTTAAGCAGATAACAACATTTCCCTGTTCACAATACCATGAGACTCAGAAACAGCAGAGTATAGGAAGGGGCAAAAATTCCTATTCGTGAACCTGGCCTAGTACAGGAAAGGAGAATGCATTTTGTTCACTCAATGACTTTTCACTGATACACTGTAAAAAATCTCACTAAAGCAACTGAGCTGCCTTAGCTACTTGGCAATGCAGGATCTTTCCAATAAGTCTTCAACTACTAACTCTTCCTCACAACTTGAACTAACTACTTCAGCATGTATTGATATCTTCACAGTTCCCCAAAGGCTAGGAATCATAGAACTGTTTGGGTTGGGAAGGAACCTAAACATCATCTTGTTCCAACCCCCTCTGCCATGGGCTGCGACACACATCACTAGATCAGGTTGCTCAGAGCCCCATCCAACCTGGCCTCGAACAATGTCAGAGATGGGGCCTCCACCACTTCTCTGGGTAACCTGTTCCAGTGCCTCACCACCCTCACAACAAAGAATTTCTTCCTACTATCAAATCTAAACTTACTCTCTTTCAGCTTGAAGCCATTTCCCCTTGTTCTGTCACTACATGTTCTTGAAAAAGTGTCTCTCCATATTTCTTATGGACCTCCTTCAGGTACTGGAAGACCACAATTAGGTCATCCCAAAGCCTTCTCTTTTTGAGGTTAAACAATCCCAAATCTCTCTGCCTTGCCTCGTAGACACTTCATCCCTGCAATGACCTTAGTGTCCATTCTCTGGACTTGTTCCAACAGGTCCATGTCTTTCTTTTCTGGGGACCCCAGAGCTGGACACAGTACTCCAGGTGGGATTTCACCAGAGCAGACTAGAGGGAGGCAATCACCTCCCTCGACTTCCTGCCCGTACTGCTTTTGATGCAGCCCAGGATGTGAAAGGATATCCAAAAGGAAGCTCAGGGTAGGAAAGAGGTAGTCAAGCCATGAAATCTAAAACTTAACAGTGTTACTATTTTTCAGTTCTTTTCTGCCAGCCCTTAAGAGCAGAATTTGTCAGGAAGCCTGTATGCTTACAAAGGGGGTCTGCTGTCTTTGATCCCACAGCTCTTGCCAACTAACCCAACTCATCACCTGCACTCTGGGAGCTTTTATGCTATGGCAATACAGGTGTAGGATACCAGCATTCCTGACCGAAGAACTTTTAAAAGTTTTTCATTTTCTGCACTATGCAAGTCTTCAGCATTATAAAATGAGAGCAATATACTTACAAAAACCCCACCATGCTCACAAGCAGCTTGCCTGGCTCCTATAGATGCTCACAGAACTATGGGAGATCTGCTAGTTGAAGAAATACCTTAAAAACAATACTTAAGCCACACAAGACCTGAAAAAGAGGGAAAAAAAACCCTTAGGATGGGCTAACACGAAATACATTAGTGTATGTTAGCACAGTACTAACACCAACAACTACTTGATTTCCTAACTAAACAGATACTAATAGACACATACAAAGTACACCAAAATGGTAACTGGATACGACACAATCAGTTTCTTATGTTGTTGTGGTTTTTGCAAGTGTCAGAATGCAGACAGCCTAAATCATCATATCTGAGAGAGAGAGAAGCCACAAAGAAAGGTGCTGCAACAGCCAGGATATGACAGACAAAGGCATCAGCACGGATTCCAATCAAAATGGAGTTATGGTCAACCAGACGGTTATGTGGGTGGACTCCATGGCAAAGTGGTACCAGGAGTTCCATAAAAATAGGCATTTCTGGTACAATACATAGTGAGAACTGACACTCTAAATTCATGTTGCTGGCAGCTGGTCTCACACAAGGCCCCAGGCCTTGAAATCTCCATTTACTAATTGCATATGATTAAACTGTTTTGCATATATTATTCCCATTCCTCACTTCTAAAGAAGTGTTTCCACATATTTCTCATCCAAAGCCCTGTATTTAGAACCTTATTTTTCAATGGCCATTTCCTTCTCCTCCCCCTTGCTTGACTAAGTCACCCAGCCCTTCCTCTAGCTTTCTCTCCTGGGGTGGCATCCAGGCTCCCTCACTTCCTTCATGACCAAGTGGAAAATTTTGTATTGGAGGGTGGAGGAAAGATAAAGGGAGGAGAAGGGGAGAGATCAGGACTGATTGGTGTGCTGTGCATGATCCTGTGCTCTTCATATGACACCAAGAGAACTTCTTGATCATGTTTCAGAGTGAAATCTTGTCACTGTTTCTCACGTTGAATAATCCTCTATTCCTCATTCCAATGGAATGAAGAACAAAGAGGCTTGGACATGCAAGTCCAGATCCAGCAGGTGCCCAGAGTTAGTACTGTTGTGTCCAGGGAAGTGAATTTTGCATGCTTATGTCCCTTACTCTGCTGTGGAAGCTACTGCATCACCTGTTGATGAACCCCTTCTAGCCAAGATGATACTTGTAATATTTATACACATTCCCAACATTAACAGAGAAACTCACATGTTGACAAACTTATCCTCCTGCTAAACAAGCTACCTAACTTTTAATATGTTCCGTAACCCTAGAAGTCAGTTAGCCATTACAGACAGATTACAGAGTAGAACTAAATGGTCCAAACCACATCTACCTGCTACAAAGTTTGACCCATTTATATGTAGCTGGTAATGACTCTAACCAAAATGTTAGCAGGTCCAAAACAAGCATTACCAAAAGCCCTACTAATTTTTCTCTAAATTTAAGTCAAATGCTGGTAGACATTATTTCATAATTACAAAAAATGAAAATTGGGAAAAGGATAAAAATATTTCTGTGAACAACTGATGTGAAAAATATTTACAATTCTAAGCACTATGTTGTCAACTACATGCAGGGTCACAGCACTTGGACTGCCTGTTGGACAACTTCAGATTTGTAGTTGTGATTTTTTGCAGCAACTTCTGACATTATTTTGGAAATCTGGATGCCAAAATTTACTGCCACAAATTTTCACATAAATTAGTGTGTGGATTAATGACATTAAGCATCTGTTTTGAAGACTTATTTTTGTTAAATTTTAAAGTATATATAACAACTGGATTTAAAAAAAAAAGCAGCAGAAAACCTAATGAGTAGAGAACAATTCTGCACTGGACATGTGAAAGCCAGTAGGAAAGATCACGTATGCAGAGCATCTTCAGTTTAAACTTAGCTGAGGTTTGTTCAATTCCTACCCATGAATTAAGATTTTGTTTAGAAAAGGCTGTTCTGAGTCACTGTGCACATCTACTGGGTCATGAGCCTGGAGAGGAAATGTACAGCAAATGCCTCAGCACATCCCTTCAGCTGCAAAACTGAACTAGCTGGAAAAGCTCAGGCAGGTTACAGTGATGGTGTCCATTGATGTCTCCAAGTGTGTTAAGTCATGGAATTGCAAAACAGCAGGTGCCACACCTGGCATTTCCAGCATAGCCCACAGAAAGACAGACTGCACATCTGAGTTGTACATCATACTTCCAACATGCCTAGAGGATGGTGATCTGTTAAGTGCAGGAGAAAAGTACAAGACTTAGAGAAAATTGGAAGAATTATTCTCCCAGTGAAGTAAGTGGGGGAAAGTTGTAATTATCCCTGACAGGAATCTGGGATGTTGTGGTTAATATCCCTGTTCTCGTCAATAGTTCAGTGAATTTCCCAGTGGCTGCAGCAATCATGACTTCAGTTTTATATTCCACACGCTGGAAACGCGTTTGGACCCTGGCTCAACACTGACTCAGTGGGCAAGGTGCCGCTGGCTGAATCACAAATACCACTTCCTGCGGGACTCGCTGCCTGCAGTATTTCCAGGACTGCTTGGCTGATTAGCTGAAAATGAACAACTGAATTGTTGAACAACTGAAAATGAAACAACTGAAGACAATAACATTGCAGAATACGCACAATTTGCGTAGCATTTGTTCAAAATACACCATTCCATCCCATAGTCTTTGAATGAGGTTATTAAAATGCAGTAACATTTAGTAAGTGTTTTACAATATTTTTTCTTAGGAAGATAAAATAAGAAGTTTATTTCAAAAGAAAATATGCCTATCTTTATGTTTCTCTTGCTTTATGTCCTTCTTCAATGGCATGGCAAAGCATTTCATTACAACAGAATGGACCTCTTATTGAATAGGATAGTTTTTCCTTATCAGGAAGTCATGATAGCTCAAACTTTCTGAGAGTCAGAGTTCCATATCTTTGGCTGAACAACACTTTTAGAAAGAGACAAAATCAAAACAAGCAACTCTTAGGTCACTGTAATATTACACATCTTCAAAACAAATACATTACTAGTGGGGAAATTTTACACGGTACTATTATCAGAAATTACAGAAATCAACTCATAAATTCATTGCGAAGTCTCTGGTCAAAAATGTTGATAAATGTACTTGCCCTTATGATATGCAAAAGGAGGTCAGCAGTCTCTTCCTCTTGATGGTAGAGTGTTGGCTGCAAGTAGCCACATTATTAATTCCTAGTGAGGATCAGTGAGTTTATCATGAGGTCATGCCTGCATGCCAGTCCAAACCACTTCAGCTGTAAAACCCTGCAAAGCCTAGGCACTCTCCTACAGTTCTGTGACTCTCCTGCTATGATTTCCATTAGCAAAGGTTTTGGCAAGTTGTGCTTGGACCTAGGAATATGCATGAAATAAGGCTGATTAAGTAAGTAATGGATACTTCTGTTTAGATTTCTCATTGTTAAGTTCTCCTTTGAGAGTTTATTTAAAATATATGTGACGACTTGCATGTCTGCCAAAGTAGGCAATATTTCACATCTTCTTTAATTTGCAGTAAGTCACTTTCCCTTCTAAAAGGGACCAAAGACTTAACTAGGCTCGAGTTTCAATTAACTACTAGATTTCTGAAGAAGCTTGTCTGAAAGGAAAGTAGTGGAATTAGAAGGCAACAGTATAAGCCTAACCATGCATTGCTAACACATTCAAATTTCTTTCTGAAGTTTAGTGCACAAGGAATTAGAACATTATTTTTGCCAGAAGAGTAACAGCACTGACACCTTATTCCATTCCTGAATGATGAAAGTAAGAACCACTGGCAAACTTGGTAATTCAAATCAGAAATTCTCAGGTGACCTCAAGTGGGCTGCATATGTGCCAGGCACTAAGAACTGAACCAAATCTTTCACATTTAAAACAATTTGAGCTTATACAGGCAGCCCAAATAGATCATAGCATTCCCAATATTCCTATACATCTAAAACTGCAGCTTCTAAGTATTTACTGTGGAATTTCCCATAGCCACCACCTAACATTATGCTAACATTATGTGCTGCAAATAATTGCCCTGCTGTGAAATACAGGTTTCAATAGAGATGAGGTGACAATCGTACTCTACAAGAACTCAGGAGTTCACTGTTTCCTTCAGTCATTCATAAGATCTACCATTCTAAGGCTTTGAAATAGAGTAACAGATAAGGACACATTCCTATTGTTAATCACCTGCTTAAAAGAAGTGCTTATAAATACTTATTATATCAAGAGCTAAAAAGAAAATATGATGTTGACTTTCAGCTGCTCAGCTTTTTGCCTCCTTCTTTTCCTAGAAAGACTTCTTTAAAAGAAGTGTTACTATTGTTTCAGAAGGTAATTTTCATGCCAGGATTCAGAGAACTACCTGTCAAATCAAAGGTTTCTCAGCACTCCTGATGAGTCACAGCTCCTGGACTCTGCTGGCTCTAATAGCAGTCCAGTTAACATCTGAAGAAATCGTCTCGTAAATGAGTGGCACCAGATGTTTAGGTATCTACTCTTATTTTCACTTTTATGAAATTGCTGTAAAATGTCCATGCCACTTTTTAACAACCAAAACATAGTTTATACTATTTCTCTTCTTGCCTTTTGAATTGTCTATACTACATATATATGTATTAGAACTTCTATTTTAAGAGTTTATTAAGGTTTTTTTGAAGATGCTAAAGATAAAGTTTGCCATTGTCTAGTCTGAAGTTAATTACACTAACTGTTTCAGTTTTTAGTACTTGATATACGCTTGCACAGACTTGAATGTCACATGCTCAGACTGTGGTTTTCTTGTGTTCCTTAAATGATTGTGTCTTTCCTCTTTTTCTTTTTTGTTTTCTATTTTTTTTTTTTTTTAGGAATCAGTCTCCACAGCTAGAGAGAAAATGTCAAACATGCCTATAGAAGTCAATGCACAGAAGCACAGAGGTCCAAGTGTACCAAATTATCTTGCTCCGGAACTGAGAGCTGTGAAACCGTAACTGGGCAGCAGTGTGACTTTAATGAACCTCACTTTGAGGGATTATCTCATGTTAATGTGGTGACATGCTTTGGGGATCAAAGGAAACACCTCTGCCTGGCACTGAATACTACTGTGGAATCACCTACTAATACATCACCATATGGTGAAAGACAAGATAAATCCCTTTTTCATTATGAATCACACCAGGGGAAGAATGAAAGGCAGAGGAATAGCAATTAATCACCTAAAACTATTTGAAGCAAGTGACCTAGTAGCCTACATTGCCTTTATTGGAATTTAGCTTGAAAATCATCACTCTTAAAAGCTTAACTTCCACATGGATCAAACAGACACGAAAACACTAAAAAAAGTTGCTTGACCTGGTTCAGAATGCCTAAAGTAGGATTTGATGTCCTTATGTCCCATGAGAGCACCCCATAAAAACGTTAAACACGTCCTTCATTATATTTGTAGAATCGTTGCATTCTGTGCCTGCACTAAAAACACCCTTCCTCCTCTTGAGGCATATCAAGTTACCTTCTAAGAGCAGGAGCTTGACAAAAGAGCCAGCAGTAGCAGCACCCATTTTTTGCAGTTACCCTGCAAGGAAAGATTTGGATTCCAGGCTCTTGTCAGTCTAAGGCATTAATTTCTAGCTTTTGTGAAAAGGGTGGTCTAGGGCAGGAGTCAATCTCCACCTTTTTCTGATAGGACCCTGCAGAGAGAGAAACAGATCTGAGGCCCAAGAGACAATGAATAACCAGGTGGTTTGCAGGAAAAGCTGTTCCATTGGAACATAGGTACTACAGTGGGCTTTTTCTATAATTTGGTGGATACAAGAACACAGCGATGAGTTATTACAGATCAAATGCTGATCCCTGTTAGAGTAGTATAAAGATGTTATGGAACAATTAAGCTTACAGACATGTGTTTCAGAAGAGAACCCAGGTCTCTGGTTTAATAGGTATTTTGGACCTATTCCATTGAAATGAACAGAAAATGAGCATCTCCCTAAGCTATTTTTATTTTACATAATATTCAGTGCAGCACAAGGTGATTTTAAGTAATATTCAGTACAGCATAATGCAGTAGTTAAGAATTTGTCCTGATGTTCCTTACTCCCACTGAGTAATGCTTATTCATAGAAGTAGTTCCATATAATGAATTGTATTACACAGACTATGTTAGAAATTTCCATTTATCTCAGGGGAATTCACATGGGCTACAAAAGCTTTCCTATTGGATGGCAACATGAATGTTCATCACCAGGTGCCATGAGGGAAAATCCAGTTCTTCCCTATACTAAGTCTTACCTTAAAAATATCCCAGTTGCAGTTGTACTTGAAACTCCTTCACATAATGATCTCTTTAGAGCTCACCAAATACAAACTTAACAGTGGAGTTTCTTCTCCAACTCCAGTTTAGGATTCCTCCAATCTTCATCTGTCCTTTGCATGGAGTGCAAGCTATTCTCACCAGAACTGCTCAGAGGCAGAGTTCTGTCCTTGTTTTTCTGGGCTTAAGAAGCTTCCTTTACACATCACTGGCCACATTCCACAATTCTCTTCTTCACTGAATCTCTTCATACTCGAACACAACACTTTTTACTTTGAAATGGCTCTCTTCTGGTTTCCTTTTTTTCACTTGGAAACACAAACTAATTTGCCATCTCTATGTGGGTGATGTTACATCTCTACTGTAAACTTTCTGTAAACTCTGTGAAAAAGTAAATTCAAACATCTCTCTGGTATCACCTTTCTGTAAGACCTTTCATAAGATCTAACTCAGTTATAACAGAGGTCCATCCTTCCTAGTCCTTTTGAGTCCAAAACAACCATCCTCCAATAAAAGCAAGGCAACTTTTCTGCCTGACAGAAGCCTTGAAAATTAGGCTTCTCTTGTCTGCCTTCAGACAAGCTCTTGCAAAGGCATCTCCTGTGGAATTCTCTTTGATCAAGTCATCCTGTATCTTCTGCCTGTTCTTCACTGAGTCAACTATACATAATTTGTTTTCACTCTCACAGCACCTCATGACCTATGTCCTCTAGGCCTATCCTCTCACATTCGTCCTTTGGATGCTGAGTCCTCCTGAATAACTCTTGTGGCCAGCCTACATTGTCCACATAGTAATTTTTCTGATATTAAGTCCATGGATAAAGTATTTTTCAACTTTTTCCAGTAGTGTGTTCTTCTTCTATTTTCTGACAATAACACTTTTTTCTTACCCTTCTCTCTGCAAGTGACATTTAACACTGCCTCTTCTCCCATCTCCCTCCCTACCTTTCTGATCATGACTACAACAGTACTGGCTTGCAGCCAAGATGCTGAGCCTAACAGATTTATTAGCACAGAGTCTGCTCTCCACCTTGCTTCATCTCCTCTGTAAATGACAGCCTCCCTCACTGCATGGTCTGTAGAAAGAAGCGAGCATATTCCTGACACCTCTTGGGGAACAATGGGAAGGCACACTCCAGAAACTCCCCATGATGGAGACTTTGCTGTATCTCAATTTGAGATATTTTGGTCAAAAACACATTTATGCTTCAGAAGAAAGAAAACATTGTAATTTCCAACCATTCTAACCAAAATCACAGAATGGCATAAGTAATCAGTATGGCCAAGAAAAAGCCATGGAAACAGAGCAGGGAGACAGAAAGCAAGTATTTCTGTTTTCTGGCAGGAATAGTCCTGGTGGTACTGATGATAGGTCACTCTGTGCCAGAATCTCCCTCTGGAAGACTTTGCACAAAGATGAAAAAAGGCCTATTTTGCAAACCAATCACATTTTTAGAAGTTTTGTTTTTCTGTTGGGCTTATGATACGTGAGAATGCTCTGTAATCTCCCTTTTTTTCTTTGGGGTTTTTTTTGTCCACCTTGTTTGTCCATAGAATCTGCAACTGCTGTAGACAGGATAAGGGGAGCTAGCAAACTTTCTTTAGAGATGTATTTACTTAGAGCCTATAAACTTGAAACAACAGTCAGCAAAGATTAGGGAAAGTAGCACAGTGTCCATACTAGAAATAAGTTACAGGAAACAAACTAAAAAAAAGGAAGAATGCAGCCAAAACATCCAAAGGAGTGGTGGTGGGGGTAAGATAAGTACTATTATTAGAGCAGCCGAGATACACACTATTATTAGCCAAGAGTACCCAAGTTAGTTCTGTTTCTCCTTTCTTCTCAGCAGTTTCTTTATGAGCTTATGCAGGAAGAATGCGGTTATTCAACAGCACCCAGGAAGCAACTTATTTTTTCTCCTTAAAACTCTTTATCCTCAACAGCTGTTCACTTGTAAGTCTATTGAGACTGCCTGAAACACTAGGCAGTGCTGCTTTTTGGGCTCTTTACCACATTTCTGCATTTGGTAACCCTTTCCTTCAACTATAAATTCACAGAGGTGCCTTTTTCTCTTCAGAGCTTCTTCAGTACTTCATGGAACAGTCCATTACTAATGGCATTAATGTCAAGATTTGAGAGTTATTTTTCCTGTAGCTTGTATTTATTTAGATAATTAATGCTTTAGAGGGAGTGCAATCCTAAATGATCTTCCCAGGCAGCCCTTCACAGAGATGAACAGTGCCAATTTCCTCGCTGGGCTGTGTTGCACAGGGGGTTTAGGGTATGCTGCTTCCTTGGATACACCATCACTGGGACACAGCTTGCAGAGGTCAATCCCCAAAATTTGCTTTCTTCCAAGATTTTAGCAGATCTTTTTTCTCCAGAAATATGCTAACTGGCATGTTTTCAGTTTGTTGAGTTTCCTGTGGAATGTGCATCTGATTAACTGATGCACTGCAGAAAGAAGAGTCCAAATGAGCTGTTTCTGTAAGTTTCCAATGTTGGATTTCAGTGTACTATTCCAGACCAGTAAATGGTAGAGTAGAAAAAGGATTCCCTTGAAAAATAGTCTACTTTGGCATTTAAGATCACCAAATGAAGCACAACTGAATCCCTAAAAACCCTTGGTATTTGTTTTCTGCCTTCTACTTTCAGACTCAGAAATCTTTTTCATGTTTTCCCCAGTGCTATCAGCACTTTGATTTCAACTAAAGACAGCCCTAGACCCAAACACAAACATAATTTTCAACTATTTACGATCTGGATGCAAGACCTGTAGCTCAACTAATCTTTAGATTTTAGATATTAGCTGTTCTCAAATGAGCAATTTGAACAAATGTCAATGAGATTGCTGATTTTTATAATCAATGAATTTTCATAAATGCTAAATGAGATAGAAAGCATAGTTTAAAAGCAGGTGCACATCAAGCTGATGAAGAAACCCTCAGATGTGATCATTGCCGTTCTGAAAAATATCCGTATCCGGACAGCTCACTGAAACAACAAATCATTGTATACAAAACCAAGAACACTCGTGTGGGTAGCTGCTCTCTACGCATGAATGAAAGAGGCCCGGTGGCCGGGGATTTCACAGGCACTCAAGGTGACACTGGCTTAGCTCAGAAATAAAGCCTGGCTACTCCTGCTGCTTGCAAAGCCACAAGTAATGCCCACAGGCATCCGAGAGAGTCCAGTGGCCTTCAAGTGACAATGCTCTGCTGCTTCTACGCACACAGATAACAGAGATAAGAGGAAAAGCAGTAGGCAGCAAGGAGAAGGAAAAAAAGAATTAAATAAAGAAACCTGAGTAGTTGAATTGTACCTAAAGGAAATGAGATCACCACTTGCTTCAGATTCCAACCACAAACAACTGACAAGTAATCAAGAGTCATTAAAGAAGAAGAATTTTTATGAATCACATTCAACTTAAAATCAGCTACTCTGGAAATTCCTGGGACTCATACAAACTGTAATTTGAGAAAATAAGATTAAAGAGTGAGCTTTATATTTTTAACTTTATGAATAGTGATAATGTAACATTTGAAATCTATTTGTTTACATTTCAAAATCTAATGGTTTATTCAGTAATTCCAGTTATTATCTCAAGAGCTAGAAGTAAACTGATTAAAAAATTTAACTTGGATAACATCAGAGAGAGAATACAAAATGTTTTTTTGTAAAAGTACCCTTTTTCTAGATGAAGATAAAATAATCTAAATCAACTTTATATTGGAGAATTTCCCTTAAACTTGTAACACACTTTCTGACTGCCTTAAAATCCTTTCTGACATAATCCAAAATTAACTGTAACCCAATACAGTTTGAGTTTGAAGCTACATTCCAATACACAAAGCAATTGTAAATATAGCTATATTCTTTAAATTCTATACCCATAGCTGATGCTACTTAATCCAATGACAAACTAATTTATTTTAAAAAAACTGACAACACCAAGCTATTATCATTATAGAGATGACAACTCATGTCAATCTTTTGGCATGACTTCTAGGTGTTTTCATAGCTTTTGTATTCTTAATCACTAACCAAATACTAAATGTGTGGCTTAACTCTGCTCTTTCATTGGAGATGACAGAGGTTTAAGCACACATAACTGCTCATATGCAAATTTAGGCTTCTCCATTCATAATGTACCATAGTAGACAGGACTTGAAAATGATTTTTCTATTTCATGGTAAGTCATGTTGGCAAACCAGACATTTTACTAGTCAAAGGACTAATTCTGATGTTATTTATACTTGATATAAACCAGAACATGCACCACATGACCACCAGACTTAAGGCAATATAAAGCCTCAGGCCTAAATTTTCCTTGTGGAACAGCAATTCTGTAGCAGTTCTTGCTACTAATATTTATAGAGTTATTTAACTCCCGGGGAGTTCAAGTCTTTTGGGGTTTACTGATGGACAGAGTCAATGTATGGTGGATGGTATTTCTCTTGAGTTTGAATATTTTATCATCAGGTGTTAAAATGAACACTGTAACCAATAATACCTCTACCCCAGCAACTTCTGCAGAACAATGCAAACCTCACAAACTCTTTCAGAGCACCACCATGAAATAAAACCCCTGTATTTCTCTGAGGGTCAGTGTTCTCATGTAGTTGGAATGGAATGTTATCTTTCCTAATTTTGCTAAGTCAGGCTGGCCAATTAGTCTGAAACATTCAAGTTACTTCAACAATAAATTAAAAGAATCAGCAAGATTTTTATTTGGAACTGAAAACTAAAACACAAAGTCACAGTAACCCAAGAATTGCCTAGCTGTGGGTCTGATACTACTTGCTCTTCAGGGCTAGATCCACTGCATCTGACTTCTATTTTAGAGAAGTGCTATATGACTGCAGACTCAGATCACATGAACAGCTCATAATAGGTGTATAAATTTTCTTTACTCTGTGCTATAATCCAGGTGCAAACAAGAGAAATATATACAGCCCTATTATTAATTGTCCTGAAACCAAAAAAACGAGCGAATGACTTGAGATTTTGTAATATCTTCCCATGTAGATGCTGTACTCCTACTAAGCAGGTAAAGTGTCAAAAAGCTCACTGTAGCACTTCCTGTACAACCTCTTTTTCTTCAGAAGTCTTTCCCCCTTCCATCCTGCCTACACCTCAGCCAAATTTTGGAAAGAGACCAAAGTGATGAAACCACAGACGTGTATAAGGAAAAGGAAATCTGTGGAAGGCACCATGTGGCTCTCAAATACAACGCTTGTTCATGAATCCGTACAAACATTTCTCTCTTAAGCGTCATGACTTGTCATAATCAGTATCTACTGGGCAAGTAAGTTCCACTTCCATTGAGAGTCTTGCATTAGGCATTTAACTTTATCCACTGTTCTTCCCAAACAACTTTGATTTTGAGTTATGAAGACCTGCTTTTCCTCTCTCCTATCACAATCTCATTCTGGAGAGAAGACATGGCCTGTAACAAGGCCCTTCTAAATTCTTGAGTCATGTAATAGAGAACAAATGCTGACCCTGAAGCTACTGAAAATCCTTTGGTAGCAGAACCGGTCCTGTTTCATCCCTCCCACTCCCTGAGCCCGTGCACTTCCCATCTGTGCAGGCAGGTCCAGCTCTGAGGTCAGACAGAGGACATGGCAGAAGTGTCATTCTACAGATTTTCCAAGGTCTCTTCCTTAAGGCAGGGTGCATAACCAGGTTCCAAGGATTTATTTTACCGGAAGCTTCACTCCAGATCTTGTTGTGCCAGCCATCAGCCAGCTCAGTGAATCCAGACACTGGAAATTATCCCATGCATTTCTGCTTCCCTAAGAGTCATTTAATGCTCATAGAGATGATACAGCTGTGAGGTTACTTGGAATATCAAAACAAACTTATTTGCAGCTGGCTTGGATATCTTTCTACTAAACCACATTTTCAGTTCAGTCCAGTTTCAACTATAACTCATTTACCTATCTAGGTAGTACAAATATTTAGACCAAAGGAATTTGATAGCTTTAAAGCAGCACGCAAACATGTCAGAATTTCTCATCAGTACCAGTCTGACTGAAACAGAGTGACACCACAGCCCAAATCACTTCTCCTGGGGGCCTTCTAGATGTACTTATGAAGTGCAGTATTTCAGTAAAACCTGAGTATATGACAAATGGTAGGAAAAGGGAGATTTGAATCTTGCTGTATTTTGTGTCAGAATGAAGACTACAAAAGTTTTTGGTTCTTGGATCTGGAAAACAAGTATGAACCTTCAGGTTTCAGGGATAAAAATGAAGAACAGGGGGCATCTGCTTGGTCAAAGATTCAGTGAGAGGATAACTGATCACACTTCTCAGGGGAAAAAAATACGAAGGTGGAAACACAGTTGCTCTAGGGTTGACTCTTTTTCCAGAAGGAGAGTTTGAGGAAGGCTGAGAGCCTCTTCCTTGGGAGCGTGCAGGAGAAAGCAGAGGTGCTGTCCAGGCCTGAGGAGCCCTCCTCTTCCTGCTTCCAGGCTCTTCCCTGCTGAATCAAATCATAACCTATTTCTTCGTTTATTATGTGTAAGGTTGGTGCATTAAAATTAATTGAGTACATGCTCCAGACTCGTTTTAAAATCTGGATTATTCCCCCCTCTCCAGAACTGATTCCTTAGGATAAGTTTACTTGATAGCCACTCCTCTGAAATGAAGAGAGTGCCATGAGGATTCTACCCTGATACTTTCCGCCCTGTTTCTTAGAGGAGCTAATGACATGCGATGTTAATATATTAAGTCACTACAGAATGTGAGACAAATTTCTCTCCTGAAATTCAGAGAGGCTTATTCCTTACCTATGTTCACTTATGGACTTCCAGCCTCAGTTGTTTCTCTTGACTCAGTTCCTGCCATTCAGTGAAGTGAACTCAGTGGGCTTTCAGCAAACGTGAGAGCTGGTCTGATGTGAGCCAGAAGATCTGACTAGAAAGGAATAGAGAATGTAAGCAGACAGTACCTAATAAAGGTATGCTTATACTCCAGATTTGACACAGATGGAAGATGGGGAGGGAAGAAGAAAGCTGAGCCATACTCACACCAGTTGTTACATGGCAAATATAGAAAGGTAGTCTCCTTAAGCTCTGAATTGTCAAGTTGTGAAAACATTTCTCTTGAGGGAATTTCAGGTCAACTCCTTCTCTGACCTAACCTCTAAAGAAACTGCTCTTCATCAGCTACACAGCCTGTGGAGACCTACCTCACCTTAGTCACCTGCAGTACGTGAAGCTAAACCCTATGAAAACACCCACAAATATTATGTACTGGTTTGCTGTTATTCACTGCATTGCTATAACATCGCAGCATGATGTGAAAAAAATCACATTTAACTGGGCCAGGAAAGACTATCTGTTGGGCTGGGTCTGCATTCTTAGACATCTGTCACTCCACATCTCCATCCTCATCTCATGAAATGAGCTGCTTTGAATACTTCTTTGGAAGACAGAAATTATAAGAAAACCATGACCACATTCTCATGAGCAGAAGATTGCTCAGGGCCAAGGGAGCTGTAAGTAATTTGGAGGAGATGAGTTTAGCACCTGCTGTAAGCCTCGTGTCCTAATAGATTCCAGCTGGCATGAGAACTGCACCCTACTCGCCCCAATGTCCTGCACTTCAGCTAAAGACAGCTCTGAAAACACACCCAGTGCTTTAAGCGCACATTCTGGCCCAATACTCCCTCCCAGCGGGCTGTGTTTAACCCACACCTGAAGGAATTTAATCCTCAATTAATAAATCACTTGTGCTTCTCTCATTATGGGTAGCACTATATGAATAAAATACACCACATTTACTTGTATCTCTAGGCACGCTTCATAGTCATTCTATGTTTATTGCTAATATATATATAAACATGTTATCACTGTTCTCATTCTGTCACGTCTCCAGGCATGTTTCTAGTCATTCCTTTCATAGCTCTCGCTCACATTTCTTTTGCTTTTATAAACGCCCCTAAGGAATTGGTGACTGCGGCGGGGAAGCCAAGGAGCCCCTTCCAGAAATCTTACCCCCTACAAAGCTGTTTGCTCGCCCCGACCGTACCCCCTTCCCCGAAACTAAAAAGCAGCATAAAAGATTTCCTCCTTGAGTCACCGGGCAGCGTTGCTCGCAGCGCGGTGGAGCGCCGAGGGGGCGGTGCGGAGCCGCCCCAGGGCGGCAGCGGCGGCGGCCCCGCCTCGGCGCCGTGGACCCGCTGGTGATCCTTGAGCGATTCCTTGTAGCGGAAGCTGCGGCCGCAGGCGGGGCACTGGTACGGG
>VZRO01007211.1:457213-473916 GCA_013397915.1 Daphoenositta chrysoptera | reverse complement strand
CGGCGCCGCGCCGGCAGCCGCTGCAGCGCCGGGACCTCGGCACCGCCGCCACCTGGGCACCGCCGCCCCGCCGCCGGTAAGTGCCGCGCCGCTGGAACCCAGTCCGCAGCTAAATGCACCCCACTAAGTCGGTGGGGATGGAGCGATTGCTCTCTAAATTGCATTGAAATTAAAAAAAAAAAAAAAAAAAGCTACGGTCATGCGGTATCGCAGCAGTGGGGAAGGTCAGTTCTACTTGCTACAGCATGTCAGAATTTTTAAAGGAATCAGCAGTACTGCTGTTTGTGATGCGGAAGCTGGGCCTGAGAAACTAATTATGGTAACAAAGAATAAATTACTTGCATTGCTGCTAGAAATGATTGTCTTAATAATGTTTAAGGGAAGTATATCTGCTGAAATCTGAATCGGAAAAGCACGCACAGCCAAGTACCTGAGGCATGGTTTGCTTTCTTGCATTATGACACCTGCTTACAAGCAAAGGTTGCATCTACATCAGCATTTTGATTTGTATACTGTCCAATAATGTCTAGCATCCAAATGAATCCAGTTCTCTTCTCTATACGCCATGTTTCGGTTCACGCCACTGAGCATGTGAACTTAACGTGTGTTAGGAGTGTTCAATAATGAGCTATAGAGTACTTGGACTCCATTTCTTCCAAATAAAGCCAAACTGGAAGGTGCAATCCATATATCAGGAGGTATTCAATCTGCAAGACCCAACTGGAGTTAGTCCAGTGTAGAAACCTGAAGCAGGTACAGTGTGGAGCAGGTCTTCAGCACCAGCTCAGGTCTGTACGTTCTCTTCTACTGCATTGCTTTTTTTTTTGGCTAATGTAACTATAACTGAGATTCCCATGAAATCTTTAAAAAATCAAGTTTTACAGTTTTCTAAAAGTGAGAATGCCTTAAAAAATCTCCCATGACTTGCATTACAATTTAAAGAAGAGAAAAAGACCTGGGGAACTTTATTGTACCCCCCATTTTTGTTACCAGATAATTATTTACCATTGGTAAGATTGCTATACATGTTTGGCTATGAGATCCAGCTGCATATAAGAAATCAAGACAGAATATGTTGTAAGCCTCTAATACTGTAAATAAGTGAGGCAACATCACCAGCAGACTTTCAGGAGTTGGCAGTGGTCAGAGACTCTCAGTGAGGTGGCCAGGCTTACCTAAGTGCTGAGCATCAACAAGATGCAGCTGTTAACTACAGAGGTACTGAAAAAATGAGCTTTCTCTTTCATACCCTGAAGTTGCATGCTCAGTGCTTCCACTGAAGGTAGTAATGGTCAGTTAAATAGGTGCAAACAGTTGGACAGCAGCTAAATACATCTGCCGATTTCCAACTTATAGTCCACACTGCAAAAATGGAGTTTAGGTTTTCCAATTTCTCATTCCCTGCTTCACACTCTTAAAAAAAAAAAAAATCTGATTGTATTGCTGACTGTACAGAAAAAATCTTCAAAGTATAACCTCTTATTTAATATAGAGAAATAATAAGCAGATATCCCACTGCAAGTAAATGCTTAGTTCTTCATCAATCCTGTTGTAATTTATCTGAAACCAACTGAAGACAATAGAAGCAAGAAAGCTGACACTGCAGGTTACAGCATGACACTAAATTCCTCTTTTATTTTCAGAATCAAATAATACAGATAGAAGAAGAACAAAGGGAGAAGTTAACTGACAATATGAAGTTACTCATCTTCCTCACAGTAACCTTGGGAACACTTGTCACAGGACTAGAGTCTGTAAGTACATTAAAAGCCTAATCTTATTTCATGGAGGAAGGCATACCCAGCCTGCAAAGCAGAGGGAATACCTTGAAGGACAGAACAAGAATCCATTGTTGAATGAATTTTCTGGCTTCTATTCTGTGGCACAAATGTGTAACACCAAGGTCATCCACTGATAAATGTTGCATCTTTGCTGCACTTCTTGGTGGAGAGGGTGAAGTTTCCTTCCCTGTTTTAGGGACAGTGACCATTAAGAGCTGCTTAGGTTCTTACAGCATAAATAATTGCAATGTTGATCTGATGCAGCGGCACAGCTCAGTGGGGCTTTTCTGAGCTTGGTGCTTTTTTGGTGCTTTTTGTTTGCATGACATTGGTTTTCCTTCCCCATTCTGCTTTACTTAATTAGAGCTCCACTTCTCTTTCACATCCAGATTCCACAGAGCAGGTTCAGCAGGTAGCTACATGCAAAAACATAAACTGTTGAAGATATGCAATAGGGAACAGAGTTCGGGGCTATAAAAGATGATCACATAGAAGGAACTGCCGCCTTAAAAATATTTTTCTTTTTTTTTTCTTTTCCCATAGATTTATAGCTGGAAGTACTACAAGCTATATAAACGCAGATCAGAACACAAGGGTAAGCATCTGCCTGTTCTATTTGAACCTAAAAAGAACTTATTACCTTGTAATTATACCTTCACACAAGGTAGAAAGCCCATAATGATACTGAAACACCTAAAACTTAATTTGCAACTACATTTCACCTCTTCATTTGAATGTTTTGCCTATAATTAGTGGTCTTTTACTTACAGAATGCCCGTGTTTGAATGGAGGAACATGCATTACCTATTACCTCTTTAGTGGAATTGGTCGTTGCATATGTCCAGACGGATACACTGGGATTCACTGTGAGCTAGGTAGCGTATCTATCTTCCTTAATGCTAACTAAAATGATTGGAAAGGTCTAAAAGATAATCAAAGAATTAATATGAAATGCCAAGTGAAAGTATTACCCAGAAACATGACTGGATAGCCTTTAGCAGCTTATGCTGACAGACTAAATTAGGAGAAACAAGTAAACGTTGGTGCAAAATCAGGATCTCTAATTTTTCTTGTTCCTGTCTCCTCACTAAGGTTGCTTACCTCAACCTTACTTTTAGTTTGGGGTGGAAAAAATTATCTAGTTTGTGAGTGTTCAGAAGCAGAAGAACTTACTAGATTGTGAAGTTCACTTCATATGTTAAAGAATTGATATGCATACTTTAAAGTGTAAGATACTTGATGCTCAGCATTCATACAGAGCAAATTTAGTAACAATATCTAGTCAGTCTAGATTTTGCATCTGTTTTTGAGTGTAATGCAAGAACTTTTTTCCTCATTAGAAGGATTTGTCCATGTCTGTCACAGAACAATTATAAACAAGAACATGCTGCTAATAAAATATTTTTCTCAGACACTGACAGCACGTGCTATACTGAAAATGGGGAGGACTACAGAGGGATGGCAACAGAAGACAAATGTCTGCCATGGAACTCGCCCTCACTAATCAGGAGGGGTCGTTACCATGCTTACTCGGAGAGTGCTTTGCAGCTTGGGCTGGGCAAACACAGCTACTGCAGGTAAGAAAAGCATCGCTCTTCCTGGGATGACTTTTATTATCACAGCCCCAGAGGTGCTTCAGTGAGAAACATGTTTTAAAAAAATAACACTACAAAGCTGAATTATTGACTAAAAATAATTGGAATGTGACTTTCTGAAGTGTTACTTTCCCTGGCATATCTTACAACAAAATGTTGGTTTTTTTCAAAACACTTGGAATTTTAAGATACTACAACTTTTTAAAACTGTCTTTATGAAAAGAACACTTTTTAAATCTTTTAGAAACCCAAATGGAAGGAACAGGCCCTGGTGTTACACCAAAAGGGGATCTGCCATTCAAGAAACCCCTTGCAACATAGAGAAGTGTGGTAAGTAATATTAGTTTCAACACAATTGGGGTTTAGTTTGTTTGGTTTTTTAATTTTATTTTTAATACCACAAGGTTGGAGTTTATTTGTAAGAACATCTCAACAAAATTTTTCTTTTCACAGGACCTACGTGTGGTCAAAGGAGCATCAGCAAGAACTTCAAGATTGTTGGTGGAAGGCAGGCAGAGGTTGAGTCTCAGCCTTGGATAGCTGGCATCTTCCAAAACATAAGGGGCACGGACCACTTCCTGTGTGGGGGCAGCCTAATCGACCCTTGCTGGGTGCTCACAGCAGCGCACTGTTTCCATACCCCGTAAGTTTCCAGGTCCACAGGCTTCTTATTTCCAACTTTCTTCAACTGATTTTTTTGTGCGATGCTCACTGAGCAACCCTTCAGAATGCACTTCAGTAAGAATGTTCATTTGATTGAACAAAACAAGATGAGCAGCTAAAGAAACATTAAGCCTCTGGGAGTCCTACATCTAGCACAACGATCTAGCAAGATGTGGACAGTTGGGTGGGATGCAATTGAAACAATTTGGTGTTTATTGGTGCCAGGATTTCATACTTACCTTAGCCATTCCCAAAACTTAGTAATTGTACTGATGGTGATGAGCTGTGTAATACATCTATGGGTGGTTTTTGTTGGCTTTTCTGTGGAAAGCTGATCTTTTTGGCATCCTTTTGCAGAGGATTCTTAATGCTAATGCCTTGCATTAGTAGCAACTAGCTAGGCATGTTTCAAAATGTCTGCATATCTATCTCAATCCCTTCAAATGAAAAATTAGGATGCCTTCCTTCAGAACATTGGATCAACTTTCAAAACTGACTAAATTTTACTTATCGGCATCAAAATAAACATGAAACAGAACTGGGACTGGATCTCAGCTGTTGACCTTACTCTTAGAAATCAGTAGTCTTCATCAATCTCTCTATTCTCACTCAGGTCAGGGAGACAAATAAACAAATCTATCTACAAAGTCTTCCTTGGAAAGTCTATACTGAATGTTACTGACGATAAGGAACAAGTATTCATGGTTGATAAGATCATCTCTCACCCTGACTTTACAGATGACACAGGTGGCAATGAGAATGATATTGGTAAGTGTCATCTTAATGTGAGCCTTTGAAACACTGGGTTAGGTGAAGGCTACATAACTGTGGCATACATCTGCTTTTAGAAGTAGAACCAGAGATGGGAAGAAGGGGGAACAGGAGCAGCCTGAAAACTAGGCCTGCGCTGACAGTTGTTGCACTTGTATAAGTTTTGGTTGTGGACCATATCAGATGCATTACCTGGCAGGCTGTCTCAGGACCTGTGGAAGATGTGGCTTTTCCATGAATACTGGTGGCAGCATTCCATTTCTGCCGTTTTATTATGTGTCTAGAGATCACACTGTATGTATAGTAAATGATGAAAAAATGCATGCACAGTAGGTTTCATTATATAGGATGGGAATGCCATATCAGGCACTGCATTAGCTGAAGGTTATCCTGAATTAATTCAGACTTTTATGAAAGTCTGGGTTTCACAAGGCTATTCCTAAAGCATCAGTGTCAGAGATGGGTTTTTGCAACTTGCACAGAACAGACTTGCCACTCTTGAACTTGACATTTAGAACTCTACCACCCCTTCCAGATGCCTCCTGCTGCTGCTGCTAAAGAAAAGAAAATCCAAGAATAGCTTTCTAAGCCATTCAGGGTAGTGGGTGCCACCCTCTACAGCCAGTCAAAGTTGATCTTTTAAAGCATCTAAAGATACTCTTGAAGAAGACTCTCCTCCCTTGAGCTATCAGCTCCTATGCTTTGAGGAAGCAAGTTCAAGTTGGAGCATTTGTCAATTTTAGTGTTGGGAAATTAATGTTGTTATTAAGTAATGGCTGTCATTCCAAAAGCAATGAGGGAAAGCATGTGTAACCAGAGCTAAATATAATTGCAACTATTCCCATTAACTGTACCAAATACTTCTATTGTGAGAACTTAAAGGGCAAAAATTTGCTTTACAAATCTAACTATATATTTTCTGACTTGTTTCATAGCTTTGATAAGGATAAGGACGACTTCTGGACAGTGTGCAGTAGAATCCAAGTATGTCAGAACAGTCTGTTTGCCAGAGCGGAACCTTTACTTACGAGACAATACCCATTGTGAAATAGCTGGCTATGGAAAACAAGATTTTTGTAAGTGAATGACTTCTCTTACCAAAGTTGGTCTTCCATGTGGAAATGTGATGATTTTTACACCACAATCTGTGAAGTATTACAAAAAGATTCCTTTTTATTGTATGTATTCCATGTACATCTCTTGAAGATGATCCTTGCTGTCATCTTCTCTAGTTGTCTATGGCATTTCCTATCTGATGCTTCTCTCACTTGTCAACTATACAAAGTAAGCCAAGATGTAAACCACAATTTTTAGCATTCCTGATGTGATGAGGAGCAGAAATAAATTAAAACTGTGTGGGAGGATTAGCAAAGGATTGCATTTATGCAGAATTTCTATCAAAAATTATTCAACTCTTTCTCTCTAAAAACTAAACTTTATATTTTGTATTTGGAACATTTGTTTTTCTCTTTGAAACTTATTTATTAAAAGCAAACCATAAGATGCATAAGAAGGAAATAAGATCCTTAATGCAGAGCTGGAATGGTTATGCTAATTTAAGTGCAGAAATTTTGTTATGGGGGGTTTCTAGCTTTTTTTGTCTTGGATGGTGAAAATAATGAAATACTTTTTTTTTTTTTGCAGATGACATCTTCTATGCCCAAAGACTGATGTCAGCCACTGTGAACTTAATATCACAGAGAAAATGCAAATATGAATACTATGACAGTATTAGAGTTACTGACAATATGGTCTGTGCTGGGGATCCCACATGGCAGATTGATGCCTGCAAGGTAAAATTGGTTTATTTTCTAAATAATTTCAAATGCATGTACTCTATATGGATCAGTTGACAGCATCTTGTAGTTCTACTAATCATGAGTCTCTTATGTAACTGGAAATTAGGATATTAAGTGGAGTTGACATGTAGTGTGGCCAAACATCTGGAATAAAGTTGGAACCTAGAGTTAACTTTTACCCCCTCCAGGCCTTCCTTTGGAGGAGCAAGAAGTGCAGTATCTTACCCACCGTTATTCCTCAGGGCTTTGTTTACAATCTATTCAAGCAATAGCCAATAGATATCCATCAGAGCTATATACCAACTGTTCTAATCTCAGCTTGCACTTTAACTATTAACTATAGCTTTACAATGAAATACTACAGGGGACTCTGAGCTCCTCCAGGTTCCTCAAAACTAGATTTATTTCCCTGCACTCTTACTGGGCAGAGTGGCCATAGGAGCTACTGAAAAAAACAAGTGTCCTCAAGTGTAAAAGTACCTTATGGACAGAGAGACAATTGATTCTGTGATGAAGAATTGGGCATTGACCTTATATCACTAGTCTAATATCTGTGATTATAAATTTAGGATGGGGGCTGGAGGTTTGTTTTCCAAGGTAACTATTCTCCCAGTATCCTGATAGGGAGAAGTAGAGAACTCTGTATCTTTAGAGACTGTTCAAGTCACAGCAGATGCCAAATCTTCTGTTCCATCTAAGCAATGTTCTCGAAGATCCAAGTTTTAGCTCACAGGCCCCTGCTAGCTTGTTTAAGTCTAGAAAAACAATAATTGCAGGCTCCATCTGCAGAAAATGACCTAATATGTTCTCTTTCTGTTGTCAGGGAGATTCCGGTGGCCCCATGGTCTGTGAGCACAATGGCAGGATGGTGGTTTATGGGATTGTCAGCTGGGGAGATGGCTGTGCAAAGGAAAACAAGCCCGGTGTTTACACCAGAGTTACTCAATACCTTAACTGGATTGACTCCAAGATGAATGGGGTACTTGCCAAGAGTAGTTTTCTTCCTGAACCGAAGTGACCTTTTTTCTACAGCAGGACTGAAATGAACAAGATTCAGCCTATAACTGACACCAGGACAGTGAAGATGTGAATGTCAGAAGAGGCTTTCATTTTAAATGCTCGTGTGGTCAGTCACTCACGTCAGTGGTCCTGAGGCATGAGGCAGAGAGAGATGGTTGATAGATTATCTTACTACTCTGAATTATCTGGAAACCACTCAGTGGGAAGCAAAAATATTTAACATTTAAATGAGTATTCCCATGCATGTTACTATGCATAGCAAATTATCTACCTTCATTTATGAACCAGCATTTGCTCTGGAAATACTAATACAGTTTCAACTTACTTAACTCAAGTATTCATTTTATACATGACCTGAGTCTAAAATCTCCCTTCATTGTACTGAATAATACTAAGATTCAAGTCCTACATACCTAACCTGTTAGACTAGTACTGAGAGAGTGATCAGACTTGGCATCAAGGTGGAAGAAAAAAAGTAGTAGCTGAGTCAGCATTACAAACTCTTAATGTATTCCACTTAACTGTGCTGCAAGATGGCAAACTGGAAACTTGCTGGACTTCCAGGTCACACGTGAAGGTGTCTGGGTCTCCTGGAAAGTATGATTATGCAACCTCTCTAAATGTACCTATGCACCCACAAGAAGATGTAAGGACTTGGCATTTGTTGAATGCCAAGTAAGAAATGTATTTCCATTCCATTAACTGACATTATATGGAAGTGATTTTTTTTTTCTCCCCAAGACTTATTCTGTTTTGTGTTTTTTTAACTTGTCTTTGTTTTGTAGATCTGAATTGTTTTATAGATTTTAATTATTTGTATGAGGGCTGGAACCTCAAGCTTTATTTAATTATTTTTACAGTGTTTAACTTATTGTTTGTATTATGGATGTTAAATATCATTAAAAAAACTTTCTTCTTATGTGTTTGTTTCTCCTCTCTGGAAAATATTAAGTCATTATTTTATATATATAAATACATATATTTTATTATTAAGTCATTATTAAGTTCTAATCTGACTGTAACCTTCCTTAGTAAAATATAATACTTGAACTTCCTGATTATTGAATTATTTGATATGCAGAAGCTAAATTCTCTCTGTCCAAAAAGCACATGGGTGTTTGTGAGAAGCATACTACAGCTGTAGCTTACTGTAGTCTCTGAGTACATGGACCTTGCACACTGGTGATGGAATGATAGGAAGAAGACTCTTGATGAAGTCTGGTCCTTGAGACTCAAGACTGAACTAGGTAATATCCCCACTATTTGCAGTGCTGTTACTGTTAGGTCATGTTCTTATACTTCACTACCCTTTGTATAAAAGGGGTGGGACAGTACTTCCCTTTTCCCACAGAGCTGCCTGGCTCTGAGGTGTCAGGAGTGAGAGTTGACAACCCTGTGACTAATGCCCTGACATCCCTGTCGTGGACAGGGATACCAAGCACTACTTAAAAACAGATTACTGACAGTGCTGGATTGCAAACTCCTAGGCACTACAATGTGTGATTGGGATCTGCAAACAAATTTATTAGCAGAGTTAACCACTGCATATGGTAGAGTTATTTGGGGCGAGGTTGTGGTCTCCTGATTAAAGTTTGTGCAGCACGTTTGTTGTGGTTTGTTTGTTTGAATTGGTGTTGAATAGTTTAGCCCTTGTTTCACCTCCTCCACTTGGCTCATCCCTTGGGCCCCTTTCCTGCCTTGCCCTCTATCAATCATCCTGTCAATCTCCCCCTAACCGTCCCTGGTTTCTGGAAGATTCTCCCCAGTTTGGCTCCTTATTGGTTACTGTAATTACTCCTCCTCTTGAGCCTGCTTCTATTGGACATTACTTTGACTGATGGTTGTTATACTCCCCCCAATTGGTTAAATTTTGTGACCACTCCCCTCCTTAAAAGACCCTGCACAACCCTCAGATCCTTGGATTCGTTCCCTGACTCCCTTGAGCTAATAAACTCCTGTGAGCCACAGCGGATCCCTGCCTCCTTCGTTCACCTTACCTCTTCTGCGCGCCTCTGCCACCCTACGTGGAGGATCGCTCTCCCAGCTGAGACTGCTCAGCTAGAGGCTCTGCAGCCCGTCTGCCCTCGCGGGGACTCCCCGACTGCTGGGCGAGACGACTGAGGGATCTCACCCTCTGAGACCGGGCGAGGGCTGAACCCTCACGCCACCGCACGCCCAGACACGTTAGTTACAATTCCATTGTTTCTGGAGAATGAATTAGAGATCTCATGTGAGAGACTGAAGACTGTGTCAGAAGAATCTCCTCACTGCTTCTTTTGACAGCAACTACCAGGACAGCTTGACCAGTGTTTGCAGAATACATCACACCCAAAGTAAGCAATGGTGATAGAGTTTTAGACAAAAATATACTATGTTTTAAGCATATCTTTTGGCATGCTATAAATTTCTCACATCAGTATTCCACTTTAACACTTACCAAAATACCTAAATCAACAAATCTCCAACAGGTGGAGAATATAAATACCTTCAAGGCCATTCCATGTGATATTCATTGCAATTAACAGCACATTTGTCATTGACTTCTCTAGACTTTTTCTATACAGACAGTAAATATAACTAAAATTTCAGCTTATTTCCATCATTATGAATATAAGTAAGAATGAAAAAGGAGTGATAAATAAAACTTGCACTTAAGTCTCCTTCAGTTTGAAGTCTAGGAAGCTCTGGGCAAAGTGTAAATAAAGACAGGATTTTGAAGGCAGAGGGCATTTAGATGCTGTTGGATGTGCAATCTTATCTGTTCTTTATATTGGATAAACTGTTCCAACAAAAATTAAATCTTTAGACAAGCATACAGTATACATACACCTCTGCTCTGGCTGCTATACAATTTTATATAGTCTCTTTCAATGTTCTATGCATGACTTTGGGCCCACAGCTACAGTATCATCTTCCTGGCTAGTTATCAGAGCCTGGAAAAATGAAGGGCAAAGATGAGAGCACAGTTTTGCAAAACTTCCTCTTCCTGCAACAGAATCCGCAGCAAACATTCTTCTTCCCTGTTAGTGAGTGAGCAAGTGTTGATCTTGGTTGAGGTGCTGGTGAAGATGGAGAGAAACAACCTAAAGAACTCTGCATGGAGGCTGGCAAGCACCCCTGCAGAATGACAAGAGAATGACCAGAGAGAGGGTGGTTTTGGAAGATACTAGATATCAGCTGGGCACTAACATACATGCAAGACAACATTTAGTATCAAAAAGCTACTCTTACTTAACATGGTTCATTGATTTCAGGTATTTGCTGGCAACAGAAAGGAGTAGAATAGGAGTCCAACAAGTATTTAGAAACAGCTGAGAGGTGGGCATCAGCCCAAGTGAAGAGATCATACTCTTGGAAGCCTTAGAAGCATGACTAATGTGAACTCAAGTTCCTACTTATCTTCAACACTTCCACAGAAGACACATATCAAGAAAAAAAGGACAAAGCAGTATGTGTCCAGAGCACATAGGAAGCTTGTTTAACCTGTCAGCTCTCAGAAGGATATGATGCATCCTGAATGAAGAGACCACTTGACCCTATATAGCTGAAGCTTTCTTCATGGAAGTGAAACTAAAATGTGACTCAAAGTACTTAAAAATAAAATCCATTTTAAATAAACTAAGGGATGAGGAAATGTAATACATCATCACCTATTTGTTACACCACTTCCATGCGGAATTGTATGCATGAGAGGATTTTGTTTGTGCATATTGAAACCTGAACTGAAAAACCACCATGACTATTTGGTCACTAAATCTTTAGCTCACTTCTGACACCCAACCACAGCTCTTGCTTTAGGCCTAATAAGTACAGAAATTATCCATAAAAAGAGAATCAGATCTTTCTGCATTCATCAATCTTGTAGTTTCAAGTTTCAGATACCTCCATCTTAAGCTGAAGCACATTACATATTCATTTAAGAAAAAATCTGGGTTCAAACTTGGTCTAGCATAACCCTTCCAAATCCATCACATCTCATGCAGTATACAAATGGACAGTCGGAAAGAATTTGGGTTGTGTTGTTTAACCTTTTGGCAAGTGAATGAAATGGAAACACGTGACTTTGAAGGAACAAGGACCATGTACTTAATGAACAGTAAAATGAGTTGTACACCCAAAAGTCAAGCATGAAAACACATGCAGACCCACATGACCAGTACGCTCAATTCCTGGGTCCAGTTCCACAGCTACAGCCAACAAGTTGACTCATTCAGATTCAGGCTGCACCTGCATGGTAGGATACACTACTGATCTTTGAAGCTGGAAAGGGCTGTGAGAATATCAGCATCCAAACAGAATTCAGAGTGAACGTCGCAATCCAGAGTCATTGAAAACGAACAAGGAAACCAAGACAAACAGGAATAACCAAACGTACAGAAGTAGATGAGTGATAACTGGTATTAAAACAGATCCAGAAGGCCTTGCAGACCACAGGCTGGATGTAAGTCAACAGTATTAAGTTAAAAACTGTAAATATACTGACATGTACATCAGAGCACAGTTTGTAAACCTCAGGACAAGGCAAACACTCAGCTGTGTTTTGTTTGAGTGTCATTCTTCTTGATGAAAAGACAACAGTAATCAGTGGTCTAGAATAGGACAAGGAGAAAAGACTGAAAATATTTAGTTTATTTTATCCAAAGAAGCAAAATTTACAGGAGACATTTTCTTCAAAAGGGAAAAGGCTGCAGCAGAGAAGGGAATAAACTGTTCTCTGTGTCTTCTGGAGATGGGGTGAAAAGCAATAATCTTGGTTGCAGGAAGGGAACCTGAACTGAAATATTATGAAATTACTCTACTGGTAGGAGTAGTGAAGCATGAAATAAATGGAATTGAATGGTGTTGAGCCTCATCCACTGGAATTTTTCAGAAAAATTTAAACAGAAATAAAATAGTTGGTTTGGGCTCTTGCAATGCAACTGAAAGGTATTTTGAGAAATCATCTAACCTCAGGTTCTCTGTTTTATTATGAAATCAATGAACATGCTCAGTGACTGAGATGATTACATGAGAATACAGACATTACAGGAAAATTTAGAAATAATATTACACAATTTTACCCATCTTTTTAAAAAGTGGCTTTAAGAAATGGTTCCTATGAGAGAAAATAGTCTGGATTTCTGAATTAACAATTAAAGGCAAACCTCTTAATGGTAGACTAATAACTATAAAGAGTTTTGAGCAAACCTTTAAAGTGACTCTTAGCAAAATAATATTCAAGAAAGGACTAGAATCAATGTTTCCATGTCCCACTGGACAAAATAATGTAAATGAATAACATGTGCTACTGGCAAGAGAGCAAAATTATTATCCCCCATTGGATAGTGGAAATGTTATTTTTCTACTGAGTAACTGAAAAGTGGTTTGTATGTAATGCTATGACTTGGCATCATACACATGAATTACCTCAGTACGCTTTGAGCTAGAGGCATCTGGGTGTGTGATAAAATCTCCAAAAGCACAGTATTATTGTAAGGAGGCAATCCTCAAAGAAGATGAAAATCACAGGCAACCACGAGCCTTTGCCAGTCACAGACTTATGCATTTTGGGATTTGATGCCTGTTTGGTGACAGTATAATTCCAGAAAACCAAATGGACACATTTACACATTTATTAGAAGTGAACCAAAGTATCTCTGCTAGTCACAGCTGGGATGTTCTAAGTTCAGTAAATTCATAACATCAACAGTAGTAGTTAAGAATTACTTACCACTAATTCTTCCCTAAATTTTCTTGCCTTGTGGTACAAAACTTTAGCCTAAGTTAAAACAAAGCATCCCCAAGTGACATAAACCAGAACATCACTACAGCTGTTGAAATTGCAGCTGTTGCATCAAGATCACAGCATGTACTTGGCATTACTACAGCATGTTAGCACCCATGATAAAAAAATCTTCACTAATGTTCCAACTCCTTCATGTTCAAGTGCACCTCCAAAGTCTGACACATTGCAAATTTGTGTGGTTGGATAATATTTTTGTTTTTAAACATCCTTACGTGCTATGTTAACAGCAGCTGCAGCCACATGAAGGACTGCCTCAAACAGGTACCTGAGACCATCTCAGTCAAATTTTGCTCCAGAACTTGCTAGACAGTACCTGAGCCAACACTGCAGGACAGCAAGGGGCTTTAAGTAGCTGCGATTCAAAATTGAATAGATTCGTCTCAGAAATATTTTCCTTAGACACCTTGCATTTGGGATGAGGTGTATTTGATCACAGACATCCCATTTTATGTATCCTCTTAAAGAACAAGCAATTGCTAATTTAATTTCAAACTAGACATACACAGATAAATTAAAAATATTTTTCCAAAACAACCCAGTTCAATTTAAAATAACTGTGATTAGATTTATCTTACATATTAAATATTTTGCCCTCTGTCTTACATCAGCTGTATCCTCTATTTATAGTGGGCTTGTTTTAATACACACAGCATCAAGCAATCCTTTGTTTCTTACCTGGGGAGACAAATCAGAAATTTTTTTTACATTCTGTAGCTGAAACCAGGCTACAGAAATGTTTTCTGATGGTCAATTCGACTCAGCCTTAAACTAACATTAAAGGGATTATAAAACATGAAGGGGGAAAATTATATCAGCTACTAGCTTTACTTTTAAAAATTTGGAACAGTTTTTACTTTTACAGTCCTATTTTAGACATAAAATACACATATGCCCTCCTAAAGCAGGGAAACAATCATATGGCCAGGAAAAATACTGACTGTTCAGAGGCAACAGAGCTGTCAAACATATAAGAATGATAAGTAGTGGAAGAAGATAAAGAAACAGTGGAATTCAGCCTCCCAAGAACACTAGATTATTAGTGCTTTGAACTTCAAAGCCTAAAAACAAAGTTTGTCACCTGACTGTGATCTATGTCAGCAGTCTTTTAGATTAACAAACCTGCAATAATAATAAAAAGATGCATTATTAATCACGGGATTGAAAATGTCAAGAGGCAGCAATGTTTAAAGAACTCTCTGGAACCAGACACAGAATTTCAATGAAAATATCCCAGACTACAGAGCCAGGCTATACATACCTGTGCTGGCACTTACACTGATAGGCTTTGTGTCAGTATAAAAAAAGACACAACTATACAGGCATAATGAAATTTTGTAATTTTCACTACATTAGTTTCAATAAGTTAATTATCTTTGCCTGACTGACAATTTTACTGCTACAAAGACTGTGGTAACAAGGTCCAAATTTCACAAATACAAGACATTTTCTGCTATGCTTTTTTCCACTAAACATTCACGACAGGGGCTGAGGTTTTTATATATATGTAATGTATTTTACTGGCTTAATCCCAAAGGATCCTACAAATCTCCAGGATTTGAGCTCCTGCATTCAACCTGAATGAGAAAACCGCGATATCTGCTGGTATATTCTAGTTTTTATAGGGGCAATCAAGATCAGATGCTGTTTAATTATTGGGTTTTCTTTGTCTGGTATCTGTTAAATTTGCCTGGACACTACAATTAACATTACAGTCTGTAGGCTCTTCCAATGGCAAAGAGCATTTCTGTAGGAGCTTTCTCTCACAGAAGGTTACCAGTAACCCAACCATGTTGTTGGTATTGCTGCACAGGAGCTAATGGCTAATTTTTATTAATAACAAACCCACTGCCAAACAGAACTTTTAGTCTTGTATTTTTAGTTACAGAATCTTGCTATGGAAACAAAGATGCATCAAGACAAGCTTTACACATTAAGCTTTACAGATTAAACAACAGAAAAGAAATGTAAAAGTCTTCAGCTCATAGATATGGGTAATCAGATCAATTTGGAAGCTTGTGAGCTATTAGAGAAATACAGTTTTATAGGGAGAACGTAAATATAGCACTGACAAGCATGCCGTTAATACTGAATGATCTACAAGAGTGATTGAATTCTTATCTCCAGATTTAGTGCTACATGTTTGGGCCAGCCTCATCTCTCATTTTACATTAAATAATCTCACACCTACAAAGCTCCTAGCATACAAGGCAGATTCCCTGATTTAAATCCCATTTTTCTCTATTAAAACTTTTAGGAACGTCTGAAGAAAAAGTAAGTATGTCTTTATTGATTGGTCTAGATGCACTCCAACTTTGATGGGCCGCACTTGCTTTTGTTTAAATCCATGTGCAAGTTATGTGCCTGAGGCGGGCAGTGAGGCGCGAGCATCGCCATCCCTCTCCAGCCAGCCAAGGTACAGACCTGCCGCTAGATGGGGGAGCAGCCTCGGAAAAGGAGATGTGGTCGCTCGCAGCCAATGTACAGGCAATTCACTGAGCACGTAAATCACGGTGAAGTGTTTTTATTTATAGCATAACCTTTGCCCCCCTTCCACTCCAGTACTTATAAAAAGGTGAGCATGGGATAAACAGTAGTTACTCAGCCATTTACGTATACAACCCGGCACTTTTAACTGTGATCCTGCCAGACAAGTCTGTGATTTCTCACTGACATTTATAATCCTGCATTTTCCTGATCTATCTAGACTTCAGGTAATGCTAGCACCCTTTACAGCAACAGAATGGTCAGAACGCTGTCCTTATGAGAACCCCTTGCCACAACAAAGACAGTTACTTCCTGAAGAAAAAACCAAACAAACGGAAACAAACAAACAAACATAAACCCCCAACAACCAAAACCAAACAAAACCGAATAAAAGCAAGTTATTTCATGTCACGTTCACAGAAAGTCGTGGAAGGCATGGAAACAGCGGGAAACGTGTTTAAGAAGAACCTACAAAAGCGCAGTACACCACATAACCGTTTTACTCCAACAAAGCACGAGTTCGACTGAAATAGCCCAGGCAAAGATAAACTGGCACACAAAGTGCGAGCAAACGCGGCAATACTAAATCTTACCTAAGAAGAGAAACAGTTATAATCGTGTTAAGTGGGAGCGCTGACAGCGATTCTCCCTGAGCCGCTCTAAAGCGCTGGGTCATTAAAGCGTGCCCGCCAACTGCTGCCGCTTGAGAGCATTTGCTGAGAGCATCTCCTGCCGCGCCCGCGGGGCCGGCTCCGCTGGGGGCGCCCGCGCCTCGCGGCGGCGGCATCGGGGCGGCGGGACGGGG
>VZRO01007211.1:415567-456843 GCA_013397915.1 Daphoenositta chrysoptera | reverse complement strand
TGCGTGCTGTCATACAAAGGCCGTGGAGAGGGGATGATGCCTTCCCCAAGGGACACCCCGGGCACCCGCAGTGATGAGCGGCTGTAACCCCCGCCTGTGAAGACAGTAATTTCCATATTGTTTTACGAATACTAACTTGAGGCCGTGTGGACACGTCTAAGTATGAACCAACTGGCTGCTCTGGCCTGAGAGATGCTGACTCTTCTCCAGACCGCTTCTGTCACTTGTTACACACTAACAGAGACAAGTACTTTGCTGTACCCGAGTTAGAACACCATAGTGCAATTTGCTTTGAATTAGTTTCATCTCTTGGATTTTGGATGTTTGAAGTTTTAACTTCAAGACAATACCCACAAAGTTTCTACTCAGTCCTTAACTGCTTTCTTAAGGTAATGCAAACACTCTTAGGTAATAGGCAAAAGCTTGTTTGTAATTTACTTTTCACGGATCTTCACATCTGACACGTTCAGTCAGGGAAGCAAAATGATTTCTGACAACGCGTTGCCACCAAAAGCTGCATCAACATTTTCAGAACACAACTGATCTTACATTGATTAATTATTGTGATCTATTCAGACATCAATGCACAGCTAAAATGACAAATCTTATCAATTTGTTTAAGAAGTTGTCCCATTCTGAAAGTTAAAATGGCATTACAATATCAAAATAGGTGTACCACAAAGATTAGCAGAGCATCCAGCCAGAGAGCACTTGAATGTGTTTAACAAATAAGTCTGCACTCCCCTTTGCTACCTTTGTCTGATTTGTGTTATCACTTGTCACGAAATTTTAGGAAGACCATGACCCAAACATCATCATTCTGAACCTTGGAAACAAGAAACTGTTAAAGCATCCATGACTGGAAAATTGTAAGATTAAGAAACTTTTTCAGGCTCTGAATCAACAAATTAACATATTTTTAAGAAAGATAAAGTACATGGCAAAGATGAAGAATCCTAATTCATCATTCCATTACAGAGTACTTTAAAGATTATTTTCCTCTTGACACATGGACAGAACTCAATATTGCTTAAAGAAGGCAATGAACAAAACCGAAGACTTATTTCATCTCATTCTGCAGATGGCAAACAAACATGACATCAGTCAGAATGCTGAGATAGTCTGCATTTCTCACAAATTACTCACTCTCATTAGAAACAGGTTTTGTAACATTTAAATAGATTTGTTACTTACTCCATTAGACTAATACAAGAGCATAGCACATAAAAATTACCCAGCCTCTAGGTTAGTATTGATATTCCATATGGATCACTTAAATTCTAAAATGATGTCAAATCCTCCATTCCTTATAGTTATTTCTGCTGCAGGTATATGATGTACTACATTTTGACAGCAAATGAGATTAAGCTGTGGCAATCAGTATTGATTCAAAAGTTAAACAAAGAGGTAAATAATTGTCATAATCTTCAGTGATTTCAAAAATTACTTCTAGAATTGATAACTTTTGCAAAAATTGATGATTTAAATGCCAAGGATAAGTACATAGCTTTTTTTTTGGTTTTTTGTTTTTTTTTTTTTTCATGTGCCTGCAGGNTTTTTTTTTTTTTTTTTTGCTTAAAGGATAAATTCTAGCTGAGAATGTGAAGATAATCCAGCATAGAAGAAATCTTTCTAGAGCATTCACTTATGAATTAAATGAAAGCTAACAGTCAAGTAATCAATTTCCTCAACAAGATTCATGTGACCTATTAACATATGCTACATAAACTCAAAATTGCATTACACAGGAAAGATCTCTCTCACACTAAAGATGGGAATCAAGTAGCCATCATTCCCAGGCCCTGCTGAAGAAGGGAGTCTAATGAAGAAGCTCCTCCTGTTACTGTCCAGGCTGCACTCTGTGTGGCAGCCTTCCAGCATCTGCAGGAAGGTTATTAAAGCCACAGCAATGGGAGATATTTAAGGTGTGTTGCTGGGATGAACAGGGTCCAGAGAACTAATATCTTCTAGCACATGTATGGAAACAGAATTCTGCACCTTATGCAAACACACACTTACTGGCTTCCATAAGTTAGTTCTTCGGTCAGTGTCTTTCAACATGGACAGCTCCTGATTTTTTAACTCTCTGAGACCAAAGTTTATTGGGCCTTTCAAAGCACAGACATGGCTGATAGCTTCTTCAGATCTTTTGGAACACAGTGCACAGATACATCCCTCTTCAGCTATCAAACATTCAGTTCTCGAGTCTCACTATCACAAATGGACACATTTAGTAGCCACAGGCACTGCAACAGCCAGGGGTGTATTTCCTGCACTCTTTGGAGTGTACTCCTGGTCTCTTCACCACAGAACCTACTCTAACTTGTGTGTTCCCTTTCTGCTTCTGTGTCCATCTCTAAAAATAGGTTTTAACAGTTGCAACATTTCTTGATTCAGTGAGTAAGCATGTCTACCTTATATTAAGAGGCATACCATGCAAATAGATATAGAATAGATTTTCTTACTGTAATCATGGAATCACAGAATATCTTGAGTTGGAAAGGACCTACAAGGATCATCAAAGTCCAACTCCTGGCCCTGCACAGGACAGCAGCAACAATCACACCACGTGCCTCAGAGTGTTGTCTAAGCACTTCTTGAACTTTGGCAGGTTTGGTGCTGTGACCACTGCCTTGGGGAGCCTGTTCCAGTGCCCAACCACCCTCTGGGTGAAGGACCTTTCCCTAATACCCAACCTAAACCTCGCCTGACACAATTTCATGCCACTGCCTTGGCTCTCATCACTGGCACCCAGAGAAAAGAGATCAGTGCCTGTCCTTCTGCTTCCCCTTCCAAGGAAGCTGCAGAATTCCAAAGAATGTGCAGAATTCCACTAGAAGAAAAGGTGCTATACAGCACCACTAGAAGATTAAAAAAAAAAAAAAAATCTGGTTATTCACTGTCTTTTCGTTGTAGCACAGCCCAGTCCTCCTCCCCTCCCCCACCCCCCAAAATTCTTATTAAAATCCTTTCTCAAGTAATCAGAACATTGCAACAATTAATTTATTTCTTCTGTTGAGAATGTACACTGATAAAACCCATCATCTTGCTGGAAAAGAAACAACTCTGTTCAGGGGGTTTTGTTTGTATAAAAGAAGACTAAAACATGAACAAATCTAACACTACTAAAAGTAAATCCAGCCTTAAAACCATTATTCAGTTTGTCCCAGGTCTTAAATTTGAATTTCCAGTTCTTTATTGTCTCTTTAGAATTATCTCTTTGGTCAATAAGGAATTTTGTGAGCTCTTCTAATCACACATAAAGGATGTTACTACAACCAGTTAGAAGACACTTAAGTGAAGTTAAACCGCAGGTAAGCAAACAGCCTGAAGGAGGAAGGCAAGTGTCTACTGCTTATTTAGCAACCAGTTCAAATGTGTCCATATGCCAGTGTTTGGTCTGGCACACAGTTCAAGAATTAAATGAGAACACTGTCACCTCCCAGACCTGAGGTACTGATGTCCTTTGTAAAATAACTGGACAGACAATGCAAGAAAAAGGAGGGGGGACTCAGAGACAACAATTAGGATAGAGCTACACTTTGCCATAAACCTTTCAAGAATGGGTGGAAATTTTGCTCTGCCAAGGAGTTGTAAAACAATGGTGTGCTCTAAATATCTTGTTTTGTGAGATGTGATGGGCAAACCTGGAATTCTGACCAAAATTTACAGAGAAACTCTGTAATTTCTGGCTATTTTATGTAATTTTTAAGTATAGGAAGGAATCCATAACCTCTCTGCAGAAGTAGAGTAAAGGGCAAGTATTACTTTCCAAAAGTTTTATTAGGACTTCTAAATCGTTGGGTAGCTGAAGAATTTTGGGACTCTACTTCTAAAAGAGGTATTGACCAGCACAGATTTGTAAAAAGCAACTGCTACTTCTAATACTGTATTTCAGTATTTAATAGTCAGATTGTCTTGTTTAGCTGAGGAAGAAAATTATTTTACGGACAGAAATTAATATCCTGAGCAATGAAGCTCACCAATACAGGACATGGCAGAATATTCAAAATGCTTGGGCCCAGTTCACTAAAGATCCAAATGTATTCATTGAAGGAAAAGCTTTTCCATTTGCAACAAAGAAAAAAAAAGGAAAATCAGTGCATTCACAGCTTAATAAAAGGAAAGGTTGTAATTCTTTGGTTGTATTTTACTTTCTAATGCATATTATTCCCACTGTTCCAACAAACTGTAGATGTCTGTCTAAACAAAGTATTTACTACATTATAGGACATTTTCTGGTTAGGTCCATAAATATTTTAACTATATCAGTTAAAAAATTTTTGAATTTTGTCATGAAACATATCACAGCTTTATTTTAGCTGTCGTAAAGGGGTTAAACTCTGCTAAAGAGGAAAGCAGTGCTTCAGCAAATGAATCCAATTTTCTTCCCTAACTATACAAACTGTTGCATATATTTTCCCCTCTGGCAATCTCATTTTCGTTGTTTCACACTACCACCCTGAATAGTAATTTGGCTTTGAATAATTCCCCTCATCATAATGCAGATGTCAACACCAAATGATAGAGGCACATGCTACAGTGTGTGTAGCAGCTCTGGATTAAAATGCAGACTCTTGTATGCAGAGCCAGTGGAGCATGTGGTTTTTATTTTTCAGCTGTTTCCATCAGATTGAAAATTCCACAGACTACAGAGTTTTGAATAATTTAGAATGCTGCTTGGAATACTTTCTAGCTAGAAAAATATATAAAGGGGTGGGGGATTACTTAATTTTAGTTTGCTGGATAGATTTGACTTCTAAATAATAGTGTCTTCCTAGGGAGGAGAAACTAAGTACATAAAACATGCCAGTGCAGGAGAACATATTGATTCACTATATTAATGAGACTCCAGAGCAATTTCATCTTTGAACAAGACCAGCAGCAGGGCTATTTCTCTGCCTCTGTGACAGGAAAGGAATAAAACTAAGCTGTCTACTTGCTTGGCTACTCAGAACTGACAAGGCCCAGGTAGGCGTGGAATAAATTAGCCTGCAATTGCTTTAACAGCAGTGTTGGGGAACCAAACACCATGGCAGTTGTTAGTTTAAAAGAAATGGCTAAACATATTTATTTAAATGCATTGGTGATTTAAGTTAAGTGTTTAAAAAATATAAGTTATATGTTTTAAAAATTCTATTACTCATTAATATCTCTTGAGTTAAAGAGCATGAATCCAGCAAGGGAGTAGGTTAAGGTCAGATTTCTCATTATGCATCTTTTTCCATCTCCTCTGCATGTATCTCCCTCAGCTGGAGCCAAATTCAGAAATGGTATTTATGTTGCACATCATTTTTCAAAGAACTATTTTACCAAATACAAAATACATCCTAAAGAATCTCACATGAAATAAAAAATTAAATCCTCTGCAAGTCCTGTTTGTCTAGATTATGTCCTAATGAATAAAACAGCAAGACTTTAAATTGTTTTTCAGGATCAAGCCCAGATATTCAGCCCTCACATCAATGCCAGCAGCTTCTACAGAAACTGACAGGCACCATGAACCCAATCCAGAGGCAGAATCTGGCAACTTTGTTTTATCCCAAAGTCCACTTTGCTGTGAAATAGAAATATACTGCAGCAAGATCAAACTCCTGCAAAGGCAACACTCAGTCAAGAGATTCCGAACTACAAAATTCGTGCAAAAAGTATGAATTTCTTACGCAGTTTATATTTTGCAAGCATTTGCAAGTCATAGTTTCAAGGCTAGGCTGCAGCTCTAGCAAGAGGCTGACAAGGAACTGAAGTGTGGTAGCAATAGTGTTCTTTCTCTGAAGAGCCCCTCCGGGCCTTTCCTCTCTTGGACCTGTCAAGTCTCTTTGCTCTGAGTCAGACTCACTCAATTAGACCTCAGCTTATGCACTTCCACACTTCCGCCTCAGTCTGCATTCCATGTATTTGCAGTGCTGGGATTCTCCTCTAGATCTTTGCTGTGCCTTGCTCATGGTGTTTCAGAAGGAGCAGACGTGGCAGCAGCGCACATTTTCCGGGCAGCTGCCTGCAGCTCTGTCCTTTCCCACAAACACGTGAACCCATGACACGACTTTGAGCACACCAGAGGCACAACCTTCTCCCTCACCAGCTGGAGTCCCATGAGTCAGCGTCAGTATCTGCTAAAAGATTCATGCTCAGAGCATCGACCGAGTGACCAAAGGGAATATAATTCAACAAATCTCTTCATGTCTAATTAGACAGTGCTTGCACTCCAGTGGGGCCTACCAGAAGTAAACAGCCAACACTGCCAGATTCATGGGGACTGGTAGCAAGTCACCAACTTGACTGCAACAAATGAAACTCAATCACTGACTGAAGGAGTAATGCCTGTGGTTCCAGCTTTCCTTCCGAGACTGACTGAGATTGGAAGCCCTGCACATAATGAAAAGCCAGATAACTCATCTCCTCTGTTTCTCAAAGCTGTGACTGAATCAAAGGGCTACACCTTGTGTAGGTTCTTGTCTTTATTCCTATTTGGACTGGAGTCGCATTTCAAGGCACAGTGGGAGACTGTTCAGTAAGAACTAATTATACTTACACATCACAACCTTTACTGACTGTAATTACTCAACTTAAGCATTAACCTTCTGCACTGGACTTTCATGCTGTATGTTACTTCATTTTATGACACATTCCTAGGACAAATGGAAATACAAAATAAAAAAAGCTGAAAACCACAAACTCAGGGAAGCCACATTAATTTATGCATCCATCTGGGAAGTCCTGCTATTGTTTATCACATACTATTTAGCAGACGATAGTTATTTTCTATAGTTCAAACCACTTCATTATTTCATTAGCACTTATACCGATTAATTAAAATGTCATGTCAAAAAACATCAAAGCATAAATTCTTAAATAGGTTAGATAGGGAATTTATTATCATCATCACAGCATAAAACTGATGCCTTGATTGAATTTTCTGCAAAAGCTGTACTGCTAATTGAACTGAACAATATTACAATGTCATGTATTCTGTACCTAGATGGTTGCTCGTTTGTTCAGAAGGAAACTAAGCTTAGTGGTGTATGAAGACATAAAACTCACTAAAACAGGTAATTCCAACACAAAGGAAATGAGCATGGAGATGAGTCTTCATTTGGAATCTGTAAGGGCAGTTAATGCATTAAAAATGGCATATTGGTTGTGAAGATAGATGTTCATATAAAGACATTCTGACACTTATGGTTAGCCATTAGTAACATTTTTTTTAAATTAAAAAACCAGCTAAAACCTATATAAACCAGAAAGAATGAGGTATTTAGATTTCATGAGTGGTTATTCTCGTGTAGGGACTACAAGACTGTATTGGTTTGAAAACAAAACAGTGGGAGATCGCAAGTCAGAATAAAATTCAATAGAAAAAATTAAAAATAAGTGAAATAATACAAGGAAAAGCGCTGACAAAGTCAGATACAACCTGACACCCTGTTGGGGTGGTGGTAGCAGTCCAAGTGAAGTAGCTCAGTTGAAGCGGTGATTCTATGGAAGATCTGGTCTCCAGCTGAAAGTCCAGTGGTAGCTCTTGTCCTCTGGGAAGCCAGTAGACAGGGCTGCCTGTGGTGTTTGCAATCTCAGCTTATATCCAGGATGGAATGCTTGTCTCCTCCCTCGGGGCGGAGCATCCCACAATGGGATGATGTAATGTTGCCAGTCATGTGGTAAGGCCTTGATTGGCCATTAACACAATATTGTCCGGAACGGGTTATGTATGAGTCATGTGGCAAAACCCATTAACAGATGATAGTCCAGAGGGTGGAGGCAAGCAACACCACCCACCTGGTGTCAACAGCTCATGTAGATGGCAATAGAATACACTGCAACCCAGGACAAAGACTATACCAACAATCAAAGCAATCTCTGAGTGTGAAAGCTGTCTTCACTTTCCTTCAGCAGACATTGATCTCAGTGGACTCAGGATAATGACAGCTTGGGGAAATGGCTGTGATGCAAACCTGCATGATCACAGGAAGGCAAATGTTGATGTCAGAAGATGATATGCAGCAAATATGTGGTGTTGGGTTTTTTTTCTATTCTCTGAGTACAAAGAGGTGAAAGGGTGCTGCTCCATCCCTGGTCCCCAAAAAGGAAACCTTAGAGTTCTTCCTAACATAACTTTATGAGGGTGTCACCATGGTGCTAAATGCTTATTATCATACTGGGAAAGATTATGGCACAGCAGTTAAATCAACTGAATTGTGTTTCTCACCAGGTGCTTGTGTGTGTCAAGTATAGAAAATAAAATTAGGTCTCCATTTTAAACCTGCAATGTTCTTGTCTTCCTTCACCTCAGCATCTCTTTCATGACCACAGATAAGACTTGATTTAGGACAAGCAGCCTAGTCAACAAGAATCCTGTACTGCAGAACAAGCTAAATAGGCTTTTTGTGAAGTACCAATTTAATTCACCAATTTAATGGTGTCTTTAACTAGAAATAATACCATTCATTCAAAGTGGAATGAGAAAAGCTATGAGAACTTGTAATGATAATTGTTGTTTTGCTCAGAGCCCCAAGTCAAAGGATTTAAGCTTTCATTCACAAGAAAAATTGTATTCCTCATGCTTGGAGAAAAAAAATAGAATCATGACTCAGGTGTTTCCTTAAAAAACAGAAAGAAAAAAATTTTAAAAAACCCCATGGATCACACAAAAGAAGCCCATGATTTTACAGGATGGTGGGGAAAGGGAGAGGAGGGATTTGCACAATATTACCATACTTGAATCCTGTATAACTATATTTGTGATGCAATGTATTTTAAAGGTCATGCACAGGGAAGCCTAAGCAAACAGAAGATACATCTGTGTGGCTCTAAGACTGCTAACATTTGCATTTCACTTTCACGTGCTGACCAAAACAAAAAAACCCCACAGAACTAGACCAGCATATTTACTTCTGTCCTGCAAAATCTTTCAAACTCCCAAAATTAGTGTTATTTTCCCTCTGCAATGAAAGAAGGAAAATAATTTCCATACTTTCATAACAATGCAAGGGTTCAGGACAATCTAAGTCCCTGCTCTAATATTTGAATATAGATTATGAATATTTACTGTGAATTTTCATCCTACACGATTCTAAATATGGTAGTGCATGGTTTTAAATGGGCTTTTTCACACAATGTGTCAGTAGCCCTACTTTTCAAGCTGTAGCCAACCAGCAGGCTGTAACTTGGTCTTTAAATATCTCCTGCCTATTTCTAAAAATTTTCACATTAACCAATAATTGTACTGAAGAACTAATTTCCACAAACTAAATCTACATATTACCCAGCAATATTACTGCTGTCTCTTAAGAATCTTTTTTTCTTCATGTGGAAGCAAGCTTTAAGTCTTAGAAGAAAAGCTTATTTTCTAGGCTTGTATGTAGCAAGGAGGATGTAGTAGACTTCCACATCAGTTGTTTCTTCTTCACTGAAAAGCTAGCTTGTAAGGACCCAATACCCAATCACCAGAATCCACCAGGATAACACATGAAAATATGAAAGAATAATGTATTTTCTTTCCTCTTGTTGGCTAGGCAGCATTTTACTTGACTGACACTCTACTCAGAATGACCAGGCTGAACAGAAAGTTGAGAATTTTAGCCAGGGTATAGACACACACACTCATATAATTGCACTGCTTCCAGCAGCCAAGTTCAATTGCCCAGACTTAGCAGGGCACCTCTATGCTGCACTGCACAGGACTTGGTGTGCATTGACTAAGTACCAGTGTAGAGAGAAAAAAATACTTAGACAAATCTTCCTCTTCCATCCTCACTTGCTCATGAGAGTGGCTGAAATAGCCTTTGCAGTTAGATGGGGCAGGATGAATGTCTTTGGTGGTTTTGGGCACACAGTCAAAGTATCCTGAAAATGTACCAAACATGAAAGGTTACCTTGAAAGCAAACAGCAGGAGCCAGTCAGCTACTAAGCCATGAAAGTACATCCATTAAGGATCTTGTAATGTCTTATTTGGGAAAGCTGATAAGTACCAAATCAATGAAGATATAATTTTAGATCACTGAAGAAGAATGCAGCAAAGATATTCTGGTCATTTTTGAAAAAAAACAGACCAATTCACAGAACTAGGAAAAAAGTACTGTCTGCTGTTTTATACCAAGATGCCAGTTTTTGAGTAATTTATGTACAGCATCAGGTCACAGGGGATTTCACAATTCTACAATGAAGATGAAGGAGAAGCTGAAAATATAGAAATTAAATGCAACTGCATCTCGTAGCATGAAAGTAGTGTACATGAGGGGTCTTTCCTCTTTCATGGCCCTGCAGAAGAAAGCAAGAACACTAGGCATCATTGGCCTCCAAAAACTTCTCCCAGAGATGAGAACCCCAGTGGACTTCACAGAACCATCATCTGTCCCTGCTCTACTCTTCCAGCTGTAAGACTGTTCCTAGCCAAGGTAAAACAGATCAAGTCCTCTGGCACAACTGAAACAACTGAGGGATAGATTCTTTTTGGTTTCCTGACCTCAGTCCTGATTTTCCCCTCATCAGATGGCACAGCTTTAGGGTTACTCTGACCAGCATTATGAGAGAAAACCCCAGATGGTTTTTACATTTTCCAGATAAGCACTTTGCCTTATCCTGGCACAGCCATTGTGCCAGTATCTGAGAAAGCTGTGATGTAGAGCTGACTGTTGTTTTTGCAGCAATAACATTTGCCAATATTTACTCAAGGAAGAGGAGTGGCAGATGGTTACAAATGAGTCATTGGTAAATAATGCAAGAACATTTTTTAGCTCACCCTGAAGTAATCCCTTGGGATTGCTGAAGATCCTTAGGAGAGAGACAACATTGATACCATGGAAATAGATTTAAGGAGAGTCTAGTTACAAATTCAGAGGTAGAATCTTGATTTGAAGTAAATTTTATACTGCTTCTTTGTCTCATCACCATCTATGTTTCCAAATAATTTTTTATTAACTACATTTGCAAATGTCTGTAGTCCTTGAAGCCAGTGATCCTGAAAGCTCAAATTGGGCTCCATAGTATCATTACCGCATAAATAACTTTCTATACATAAGTGAGTGTAATGCCTTTCCCCACCCCAAATCAGACATTGCAACACATGCATACTCAAAATCAGACATAATAGCAGCTGAACCACTGAGCTGAGCAAGTGATTGTGTCAATGTGGCGTGACTAATACCTTAAATAAGAAAATTCTTCTAGGGCCAGTATTCTAATGTATTGAAGTGCATTTTCTCTCCTCCACCACCATGGTGTTGCTATTGCTTATGGATTCAGGCTTAAGGCAAAAAAAAATCAGAAAATCTAAAATAAATCTATGTGAGTCAGCAGTTAGGGAGTGGATTTTACTGGGAGCCTCCATTCACTGTGACAGAAAGATTTCAAAATGAAGGCAAGTGAAGGCAAGGCAACACAAACAAAATGTCAATTATGATTCCTTTTTAGAAATTCAGTGTATCTCATAAGCACGCCTTCCTTCTACTTCCTTCAGTGGATTGACATATATTGTCCTTGACTTTAAGCCCCTGCCACAATGGGCTCAGCTGTGTGCTGCACTTCCGTAAATTCCCATTCACCCAGTACCATCTTTAACCACAGCAATCAGCCAGCCACCACACGGCTCAGTCGTTTCCTTACAAGCTTGTGCCTTATCAACAGGATAGATCCACATAACAGAAGCACTTGCAGCAATTTTCAGAACCAACAGAAAAACAAGTTTATCTAGTTAGTTATTGAAGGAGGCACTGAAGTTTCTCAAAAAGGTTGAAATATTCCCTCTTTCAGACTTCCGCTCCTCACTTGTGCTTCAGTAAGTAGAGGTTTAGATCTGAAATTTGGTGCTGCTGCTGCCTAGCAGCATGTATATAAGGCAGCAACAAAAAGTTCTGCTGGTGCCTAGAAAGCCTCAGCTCAGCATAAAGTCATTGTAAACTTAGCTAGATGAGCTAGCATTGCTCATCAGTCATCCAGAATTAGCACTGCACTGCTGAGTGGCTGAAAAATACCAGACAAAATATAAAATCAGAGCTGACTAATAGAACTCTGCCTTTTTCCTACAACCAGAACTGAAACATTCTATTCTAAAGGTCATAAGCTGCACCAATTCTCTGAGAGCACCCAACAACTGAAGAGCTATAGCAACTCTATTCTTTTTTTGCCAAGACCAACACCTCACCCAGCAAGAAATGTTTAGCCATTGGGGAGCAACCAAAAATCATGAAGAAAACCAACAAACTGCAGCTCTGTTTCACTGCTAGTTGGTTTTTGTTAGTCATCTTTACTGATCTTATCCATATACTTTAATCTGACATCTGTGTACAGGCACATCTCTCACGTGCAAGTGCCACACACTTAGAGCTGTCTGATGCTTGCCTTCCTGTATGAAATGGAAGTAGAGATCCTTCTACAAGCCCCAAGCCTTTAATCAGACAATAACCACATCATAATTTGATTCTGAGGATCTGGAAGACAATGACACTTCTTTGAGTTATTGTGCCGTCTCATCAATGTAAAAAACAGTATCTCCTAACCAAGAAAAAATGTATTTCCCAAACTAGGAATATTATTTTGAAATTTTTCAGCTTACAATGTCCAAGCACACATAGATTTCTCCCCTCAGAATCATTCTCCCTATTGGCAATTGTATCTTTCTCCAGATAACTAGCAAATTACAGCTTACAAGGTGCAGAAGCAAATTTCTGTACAGATAGTGCTCTGGTTGGAGAGACAGAAATAGTGATATATTTCCTTGAGAGTTACCTGGCACTTGCCATCGACCACCATGACATGCTGATTAGTGTGCAACACAATTTATCTGCCAGATGTTCCAGGCTGGAATTCTGTGCCTTGTAATCTGTGCTCTAAAAATGCTGTATTTAGCTGCTGCTGTTACCTGCTAGACTATAGTTTGAAAGTTTCAAGTGCAGAGAACTCCTAAATCACCAAGAGCAAGCAAAGATTAATTTAATCATTATATTAACCATTAATTTAAAAATATGTCTATTTAAACATACATTCCTACAGAGCAAAATGTAGTCAGGTAGGTTGCTAAAACTGCTAGATAGTAATGATCACAATGGCACATGTGTTACACCCTGTTGTGACTCCAGCAGATGCTCTTTGCAAAGTGCCCCTGACAGCCCAGCAGCATCACCAGTGCAATTTGCAAAGGCATTGTGTTAGAGAAAGGTACAATTTATGGCAAGCAAGTGCAACAGAACCATGCCAGTTCCCCATCACCAGAGTAAACCTACCTAATTTCAGCAGTGCTTGTCAAAAAAATACAACTTTGAATAGAAACCTAAGAAATTTAGGCTGGTCTGTATCCTGCCTATTCTCCTTTTACTTCTGTTCACTTGGTCGTGAGATGGAAACAAGAAGTAGCGCTTTGGTCTGCATCAGTAACTAACACAAGAGTTGCACTTCTGATGCAAATAATTTTATAGTAAAATGAAATATTATGCAAAGGGCAATTACACTAGTGAAAAAGGTTAGGAAAAGAATACAGTCAGAGTTCTATAAAGAACAAAATCATTCAAGAAAAACCAAAATAATAATAATAATAATAATAAATGCTATGTTCTGTTACAGTCTGGTTTCTAGGAACCACATATGAGAGGCAGAAGTGAGAAAGGCCAATAAATCAAACCTTTTGCTTTGCTACAATTGATTTCTAAAGCTTCTCTCTTGCTCTGACATAACAGATAGGCTCTTTAATTGAAAGTTTATAAGCTTAAATACATATTTCAAAGCTGTCCATCACTATGGCATTTGGATGGCTTTTGAGAAATACACCACTAAAGCAAAATCATCTCTCTGGCCAATGCCTTTTTGGTGTGTTCAAAACTGACAGACATCAGCAGAGAACATCCAAGCCTAAAGCAGCAGAAAGACTCTCTTTGTGAGGGAAAAAGAGATACCTGAATATAATGTCACACAGCCAACACCTGGCAATCTGGGGAATGTTGCCTTCAGGGCAGAGGAAAGTTAATTGAAGACAAAACATTTACAGTAATAATTAATAAATCAGAACTAGTCATAATTAGATGGCTGACACTTTGATAGATCTGCAGTTTGATACACGACAGATATACTTTAATAGTGTAGTTAAAATATGGAAGCATTTCAGTTCTAAGATTTTAACAGTGGGAAAATGTAAGACTCACATTCCAGGGTGGGCCAGACGACTGCTGAAATTTAACATATATGGTAATTTAATTGAATTAAATTTAATTTACCCCACCTACAAGCGTGGGGTAAAGACAGAAAAAAAGCATTTCAGTGTAGCATTGACCAAAGGAACCACTACTTCCCTGCCATCCTTCCCCTGGCTGCATTCTGTTTTCTAAGAATTACAAAGATTAAAAAACAAGAAAGAGGAACCTGAACAACTAAAAACAATTTTGTGGTTGCTTACTACTTAAAATGCCAGGATGTCTAGATCCATTGATTCAGAATGGCCTCAAACTTAAGATAGTGGTTCTAGTTTCTGTAGTTCATGTTTACAAAACATGAAGATTTCCCAGTTGTATCACAACTTTTTCTAGGCAGGATTACACCAAAAAGTCCTTTGATTCTTGACTCTGAAACTGCATCATAAGAAAGCATCTCAATGGTTGTCCACAAAACTGTGTTTTCAGAGTTTTGCCCTAACTAGAGTTTGGAATAAAGTAAACAAGATATGAAAAATATTTCTGTGCGTCTGTGTGCTTGGGTCAGGGCAGCAAACAACTGAACTTGTACATCTTTTGCCATGTGAGCTGGAGACTGCTGCGTTGGACACCAGGAGTGAAGATGCATTCTCACATGCTGATGTAGAGAGGTTGCTTGCTGACCCCCTGTAGGCATTCAGGGCATTTTAAGGACTTCCCCAGAGCTCAGTCTTCTATTTGACACACTGAAAAAATTACCTTTTCCTTTCCTTGGAGTAAGTGACCTACAGAGTGTCCCTCAACACTTTTCCACTTCTCTCTCTGCCTTGTACTAAGAAATATCCTGGTTTTCTACATAGGATAAGCATTGTGCCTGCTCTGCCATAATGCCTGTCTGAAGGCAAGAGGAAGCACTGGCATTGGCAGGGCATCCCTAATCAGCTCAAACCTTCTGCCTCTTGCTTCCAAGCCACCAGCCCCTCTATTTCTGTACAAGCCTCATGATCTCTGATGGCATAATGTAGCTGTGGTGCCTGGCTTGGGTCTCCAGATGCTTAATGTTTGTGGTCTGTCTGTTACACTGGCTAAAACCCCATTTCCTCATGTAGCTTAGGGTGACCTGATAAAAATGCACATATTTGGGGATATATGCAGTTGAATTATATGCACATATTAGGATTTGCCCTCCTGTGATATCTCAAACTTTAAAAAAGCATTATATTTTGCTTGAAAAGTATACTTCCTAAGCTTGCCATAATAAACGGTGATGCTTTATAGGTACTTCTCATTTGCAAAGTGATATATGTAGTACTGCATTTAGAATTAAATGCATAGTAGTAACTAAAAGCAATGAAACACTCAAACTCTGTCATCAGTATTATTGGCACTCAGCAACAGTATGGAACTTTAAAAAGCAATATTATTTATATAACATCATTGCAGAGGCATTAAACACACTGGAAATGGAAGAAGAGGTGAGTACTATATTCTCCCACAGTCAATCACAAGAAGTGGAGAAAAACACTTAAAAACCTCCTTGTTTAGAACCTAAAGCATCCTTCAAGTATTACCACAGAAGTCTCTGCTAGCCCACGTGTGCTACAGAAGGTTATTCTTCAGCACCAAAGACTTGACTTATTTTCCTCTGCTGTCACAGAAGGCATCCAAACTCTCCCCTCACCCCCCTGAGCACCTTGCATACGATGTTCTCTGTTTTACAGAAAATGGATTTTTGTGTCTGCTTTAGTAGTGACACATAGAAAAGGACAAAGATATTTCAGCTTGGGATTTCCTGATAAAAGCTGCCTGCATTCAAATGACACTACTTGCACAGTAGTCAACTGCTTTTAGGACATGCCAGAATTACTGTGCATGCATTGCTGTTTCACTCAACATTTTCTAGAATGCCTGTGACAGCATGCCCAGGGTTTCTGGAAGTGCAAACCTGAATCAGAGCTGTTGGGCACTTACAGCATTGCTCACCTCAGGAATTTCATATATATTTGTGTTTTGCTTACTTAGGAAAAGCAAAATAGGACAGAGTTGTTATATTTTTAATTGTGTGTTAGTTTAAGTCAAAAACAGAACTACCATTTTTACCTATATATTTCATCTACACACCAAGAAGCTCTGGGTTTTACACACAGACCCATTGAATACAGGTGATATTATTCTCAATGCTGGAATATTTATTTACATGTGGCCCTGCTTGCTTACATTAGTTTAAAATCAGCTGAAAAAAAGTGCAAATTAACAGAAAATAGAGAAAAGTATAAGTAAAAGAAAACAAAGAGAGACATTCAAGAAACTTCTCCAGGGCACATAGCAAGACAGTGTCAATGCTGGGGTCCTAAGACTCACCATTTTTTTTTATTTGGAGCTCCCAGCTCAAGGAGAATATGCTTTTATCTCTCAGCTCAAAAAACTGTATAATCAATTCAAAATAATTCATACTGTGCTCTACCTATTATCAGGTTTCCCACTGTACGAGTTGTTCAAAGCTTTGGAATAACCTAGCTGTCTTAGCACTGATTCATAAAAGCAGCAAGGAAAATCATAAATAGTAACAATTATGGTTGATATCATTTGGCACTGATGCCAGGAGGAGGCTGCCTGCCAAGGGGAACATTCCTTGTAAGTTAGTCCTACAACGTGCTGGCAGCCAGCAGTGCCTGGAACGAATCCGATGTTCTGCTTAGTCGGGCTGCTCCCAGGGCACCAGCCACAGGGCCAACACAGGGGTGTTTCAGGGAGCCCCTCAGGGTGCATGGAAACGGGGGCATTCCCTCTTCATCTGTACAAGGGAGGCTTTGTGATATGTGGAAGCATTTTCTCAAAGTTTGTGGAGTAAGACACGGGAAGAAAAAAACACACTAGAGAGGTCAGGCTCTGCTTCTCAGGGATTTGCTTGCATCTGTTAGCAAGCCTTAAACTCAACTATTCTCCTTTATTTAAAGTACTGTGTTCCACAGAGAGGGAAGTGTCAAGTTTTTTAGCATCCATCTCCATGATAGAGCCAACAGCAAGCACAGAGGATTGTTTCAGGATGTAAAGGATACTGTAGCTTTTGGATCTGTAAGCATCATTGTGTACTGCAGTAGGAGGGGCAGTTGTCAGAGAAGGGATTTAAAACTAAAGCAAGTCCATGTTCAGTGCAGTTCTTTCTGGAATCCAAAAGGTTAAGGGTAATTCCTTTGAACCCTTGACTTCCACCACAGAAAAATGCAGACCCACTCTGTTGAAGGCTGAACTGCCTCTCTATTTTTGATATTTCCTGATACATTTTTAGTATCTGGTAAGGCTTAGGAATGTGTTTACCTAGTAATTTAGAATCAGATAAGGACAGTAGATGCTAGCACCATGCCACCTTATCAGAGTGCAGCACCTATATGAGTGCTTTAAAACACTTAATGAAGTTTAGAAAAAAATGAAGTATCTCGCATCTTCTACTGTTCATAGTAGCTGCGAACATTTTTATTTCACACTAAGCAAGCACAGAGTCCCTTATGTTGACAAGTTCAGATTTTCTCAGATACCACTTCCAGAATAATTGATTACATTTGGCTCTCCATGACCTTGAAAGTGTATTCTAAGAGCAATTTCCATGAGTAGCTGAAAGTCGTAATTTGTTCAGTAAGAGATGGCAACTTCTGCTGTTGAGAACTTACTGAAAACACATATGAGGCTCTGTGGTGCTCTTGATTTTAACTACAACCAAGAAAAGCAAAGGAAGAAAATAATCCCTTTCATATCCCTATCTATCCTTCTTAAAATTCAGCTGAGTTAATAATCACCATCTTGATTCAACAAGCTATAAGAGAAAGATGTGGATAGTTGTCAGAACATAGTATCACTGAAACTCTGTAGAACTTCCCAGATTTAATAACCATACTTACACTTTCTTAATTTATAATTTTTTTGGTTGTTGAAATCATCAAAGGTCTTGGTTTCAAGCTGAAACAAAATAAGAACTGAAAACGAAAAAAAAGCTAATCATAAACAGAAAAGTAATGTTTGAGAAGTTTAGACACTTTGAGCTTGAAGTAGCTTGGTTCAGGGAACTCTCACTTCTCTGCAGTGTGATAGTACAGAAATGGTGACCCCTTCGGCTGCCCGGGTCTGAAAGGAAGACTGCAGTGCCAAAGTCTGCTGAACATCTGAGAATCCATGGCACAAATTTTCTTCTTTTCCTCTCAAAGCCTGTTTATAGGGAGCATTGACTATTCTGAAGTCAGGCACATTATTACATTTCATTGCTATTGTCCTGTATTCCAGTCTCTAGTTATGTAACCTTGAAAATCATTACATGATTTCTCCTTTATTGACAGGACATTTTGCAAGTCCATGTCCAGTCCAAGTTTCATTGGTGGAGAATGTTTTTAAGTAAGACATCAGATAACTTGACTAGATGCTTCATGTCTTTTCCTAGAAAAGATTATTTTAATACATGAAAACAATATTCTTTAGTTAATTAAGCAATCTATACCTCAATAAAAAATACTATTGTATGCTGGCTGATGTCGCAAAAATCTTTCCTTAAAAAAATTTCTTTGCAGTTATCAGTATCATCTTAAATACAGGAAGAGCCTTGAAATGCTTTTTTAAGTCCTGAAAACAGAACATCGAAAGTCTCTGGATAGAGACGTAACCTTTTTAAGCTTAAAAAGATGAGGATTTAAAAAGACTGAATAGCTCAAAGGATTAGCAATGAAAGACAGACACTTTCACATATAAACTTGTCTGAGTTCATCCAAATACAACAGTAACTAAGGTCATCAAATTAAAAGAAGGTTTGGTGGTTCACTGGAAGCAAGTCTGTGGCTCTCAGCCCAGTTTCTAAAGAAAAGACACCCATCAAAAACATGCCTCTATGTGCATTCTGGCAAACTGGGTGTTTCAGAAAAGACCAAGAAATGAAAATACCCAGAGCAGTTCTCTTGCCATAAGAGATATTAGTGGTCTCGCTAGAAGCATGTGGGGAGCACAACCGCCCTTTTTTCAGTTGTGGATATGCCATGCAATTCATAATCCAATAAAAGCAGATTTTTATAGTATTACTAATGCAGAATTTTCTAAAAACATGTAATGTATTCAGCAAGTGGGAAGGACAGTTCATGTGACTCACCACTGAATTCTTCATTTCTAAACCTAAACACTGTTTGCACCATAATGGGATTTATCATTTTACATTGTTGCCGGGGGCTTTACTTTCTTAAGTACTTCCCCATAGAGCCAGACCTGAACAAAGCTGGACTCCTTTATCTCAGGAATACATTGGGAATGCATTATGCTTTTATAAGACACTGCTATCCTACACTCACAAGTGACACTGGTGGGCCTCAAGTACTTCAGCAGACAGTGTTGTCAAAGGCACTGAAGTCACTGTGATGAGCCTTGACAAGAGCTGCCGGGTCGGGGGGATCATGCAGGTCACTGCATCCACGAGGGCTGAGGCAAGGGGAATTCCACAAATGATCAAGTCTCTTCTTCCTCAGCTAAGCAACTATGAGACAAGACTTTTGCACTCAGTTAGCAGCTCAAATTTCTTCATAAAGTTTCTCAGTTTCATGGGTATGTATTTCTTCAACTGTTAAAAAACAAGGCTAGACACTGGGAAAAAAAGCAAAATTTTCTGAGAAGCTACAAATTAATAATCTTTCCTCAAGCAAAAAAATGAATGGAGGGAGAAAAATACTTTTTTCCTTAGATGACTTCTTATATATACACATATGAAATTCTAGATACGTTTACATGGCTGTAAACTTACCATGATCAGTAGTGTCACAAAGATAAGCTGCATTTTCATGAAAAATACTTCTGTAAACTGTTTTTCATCAAAGCACCTACGGTTTTGGTTTTGGGTACTCTCTGTTCATAACCCAGTTTTCTGTCTAAGTGATCAAATCAATTCTGTGCCTAGAAATCAAATCATGTCCTTATGTAGGTGTTGTGAATACACAGATGCATACACATTATCTGACTGTTTGCCTCTTCTGCTTTAAAAATGGGGAGGGACATGGCACTCCACAGCATTCCAGCTATAAATGTTTTCTCTATATCATTGCATGGTACACTTGCACTCACCAAACTCAGGCTGGTGGTAAAAATAACCCTCTCTTGAAGAGCAGACATTAAGTTATCTACTAGGGTTTCCACCTGTTAACATTTTTCAGAGAGGGGCCCTGTCTGGAAATAACTTTGTATTCCATGATGAACTCTATGTGCTTTACTGAACAGAACCAAGATGTGACTCATTGCTCTGAGCTGTGTGGATGCTAAACCTGCTTCAGCCATGGAGGCTCAGATTTGTCTGAAAATAGACAGACATCAGAAGTGGAGCTGAAAAGAGACAACAAGAATCTGGACTCTGGGTTTTTATTTTACCTGAAATAAACGTTAGTGCTCTCTGAGTAATTTCAAGAAATATGTCACTATAAGGAAGATATCACGGAGTAGGAGCAGCAGGCTCTGCTTTCTAGAACATAAGAACATGTTTGTATAGATCTCTGTTTAAGCCATGCTTCTCCCTCTTGCTGGTCACAAGATCATATCAGTGAGCACTGGGACAGTCACATTTGCTGATGACTCAAATTGAAATGAAAGAACGTATTTTAAATTTGCGTGAGGTATCTACATATATATATATAACATTTTTGAGTTCTTTCAGTGTTATGTCATGAGATTCTAGAATTCCTTGAGTCAAACTTATCTGATTTTAAACATTATTTGGCTACTGGGACCATAAAATCACGGCATTTTTATATCAGAAAAAATACTAACAATAGTAATTCTGTTTAATGCAGAGATTGCCATTATCATTGAGAGATAAGACCAAGTAATTGCAGCATTTTGGATAACAGTGCTACCAATTGCACACCAGTATTGGTTTTGCAAGAATCAGAAAAAAGGTGCAGTACAGATAAAGATCACATGATGAGGTCTTGCTCCTGCCCTAATACTACTGCAGGTAAATGAAATGTATGTATACAGATAAAGAGCCACAGCAGTATATAACCATCCTTTCATGAGATCTGCTATGAAAATGTCTTGGTTTTGACATAAAAGATTCCCTATCAAAGAAGATACAGTAGGGCTAGATAGTGGGAAGAAGGATTTATTTACCTCAGGGAAGTGTTAGCTCAAGAAAATATCCTAGCAGTGTAGAACTGCAAGAATCAAGAAAATCAGGTCTAGAGAGAGCATAGTTTAGCTGTATCCAATTCAGTGAGGAAGACAGAAAACTGATGGAGGGCAGTTTTAACTGTTAACAATTCAGAAGCTACATCATGATAAGGTGGAGACTGCACCAATACACGGGCTTAACCCTACTCCTCATACCCCTACTGTTCCCCAGTTACTGGCAGTATGAGCTCTGCAGCACTTCCTCAGCTGATGCCCAGCAGGGATGTTGCAGATCCCTCACTCACACAGAGCCAGAACAAGGTCTCAGCACTGTCTCAGACCAGTGGCCTGCTGAGGGGTTGTGTGGTGCCAAGCCTTGTGAATTAGTCAGTTCCTGACTCATCTTCAAGGGCCCTGATTGTTGTACCAACCAAGACATACTTTTCTAGGAATTTTAACAGATGCCCCATTTTCCACCTTCCATTTTCTCCCCCAAAGTAAGAAATAACCTGCAACCACCGCAACACACAGCAGCTGTAATAGATAGGCAACAATTCACTTTCCCATACGAGAGACACTAGAGCTCCAGCCCATAGCATTCTGGCAAAGGTCCTGGCAGCAAGACAGCATTGCTTTCCAAAAGGAACTACAGGCTATCCTGTCTCTTCTATTTGATGGGCATTCCTGACCCTGAGCTAGTCTTTAACACTGTAGGGAAAAAATATAGCAACTAAAACTCCAAAAATAATTCAGTTCTGATATATGTACTCTTTCACAGGGGCAGAGCATGTCAGCACAACAACAAACCCTGGCGAAATTCCTTTAATAGATTAGCCTGAAAGAGATACAAGTGTCATATTTTTGTAAAAAGGAAAGGGAAAACAGGAACAAACCACAGTTTTAATATCTCTAGCAGCTATTGCCTCAAGGCTTTTCTCAGGGACATTTGTGCATGTGCCAGTTACACAGCCAGTAACAACTGAGTGAAACAGGGCAAGGAAAAGGAATTCTTCTCCATGTAGCTGTCACACTGAATAATTTTTTTCTTGTATGACTTACATTGACAAAACAACTGAAATCCAGGTCTTTCTAAATAAACAATGCAAAAAGCCTGACTCAAGGAACTCTGAATCTGCATTTGGTTTCTCACAGAAAAAACAGTATCTTTATACTTCCAGTCTGCATGTCTTATTTTAGATCACAGAAAGTATTTTCAAAGACCACTTAGTGGAATAAAAAGCTAGGATTTGATGCTACGAGGTCCCAAATCTCTTTTTTTTTCACTAAAACACAAAACATCTGATGGCAAAAACCTTGTGGTTTTAGTTGCTGTCAAACTGGATTTTATTTGTTTTTTAGCAATCTTCAACCTTATTTTTTTTGAATCCTCCTATTTTGTGTATGACGGCAAGTGTAGATGTACAAATTTCAGAAATATAGAACATTTCTGACAACTATATGAAGTCATTATCACAGCTGGTGTTGATGAGGAGAAAGCTTGCAATAAGAATGCACTACACTTGCAAGAAATCTGGAGGAAATATTTGGTGAGTTGTCTACACATGTTGCTAGACTCAATGGGTGTTCGAAAGATTGCAGTAATCAAGGGATTCTGTATAATAACTCAGTGTCCCACAAAATTTAAAATACAACAGCTTCCTAATTGTTGATGTTCTATTTCAGATAGCTTCAAGCCAAAGACTGGGTTAAGTTTGTATTTGAATTCACTACAGCCACTGTCTGAAGCAAAAGACACCTGTAGTCTTTCTTCATATAGTTCTTACTGTACTAAGAGTTTCATTACTTCGTAAAGTGCCAGCTAAAACCCAAGCACATCTGTTTGGAGTTTTTGTGTGTGTGTGTTTTGGGGAAGGCGGGCGGGTTTGTTGGTTGGTTGGTTTGGTTTGTTTTTTAAAGACTATTCCTAACCAGGTCTATGAACACTAGTGAGAAAAGCTGGAATCTTCTGCTTTTATTACTATAGTACCTGCACATCATATGCCACTCTGGGAAAGTGCTCTTTATTCTGGCTCCTGATGGAATAACAAGGCTGCAAACAGACAGTCTTTACAAAGGTTCTCATGTTGCATCTTTCCTAATCTGAGCTCCTAACTTGAGTTCTTTACTGCAAGGAATTAATGAACAGGAAGAAAACCTTTCTTTCTCCAAACAAAATATGTAGGAATAGCTGTCAAAAATTGCATTTTATTTATAAGGAGATAAGATTTGACATAGGTACCAACGTGCAAATGCAAAGCATTCCAAAGCCACTTCTTAATTCCTTCTGAGACTCAAACTGCACTATAAAACAGTCCTTTAAAAAGTATGAACTGTTTTCAACCATCAAATGGCCTGACACTTCAAAGAAATATGTCCCAAAACCATCATAAAGATGATTGATATATTCTATACAAGTTTAGCCATTTAGCCATCACACAGCTTTAAATTGATGATGGAGAAGGTAATACAGCTTCCCTAACAGTCTTGTTAAGGGAAGCACTGTAGGACCTTGAAGGCCCCAATGAAAGCCAGGAACTTCTACAGAAGTACAGTTCATATTTAAGAACTCCAGTATTCTGCACTGAAAAGGTCATTTCCCAAGCTATAATAAGGTATCTTTTAGGAGTCACCATCTGTGAGATTATTAAGTCTCAGAAGCCACCAGAGTACCAGTAACTTTCTTTGCAATAGATTTATAGACATTATCCACAGTACAAAAATATTTGACATTAAATAGAAGAAAATGATGAATCCCTTTCTATACCGGTACTGGCCACTAATAAAGATAAGCCCAATGCAAAAAAATACATTAATAAACTAGCACATTTAATGGGGACAAGAGAAGGTAAGTTGGATCCTGAAAAGTAATGTAACATTGTAATTAAGTGTAGTGTTTTAATTAAGGGTTGTGACTTGAACTACTGCCTGTGATTTTAGAATTAGACTGCCCCATTTCTGAGCTTTTCTCCCCAAATGAGATATAGGATTTAGGCATACTAATTTAAGACTTTTTATGTCATTAAATAATTAGAGATCTCAAGAACTAGTGCTCAAATAGCAGTAATACAAATGCTAAGAAGAAGACCGAAATTTTAGTCAGAAACACTGAATGTTAAATTAGCCAGGATTAGAAAGTTACCTAAATTGTTGAAATGAAAGCAGATTTTTTTCATCAGATAATAAGCAGACAACATTGTGCTTCTCAAAAGAAAAGCCTGACAACAACACTCCAGCCATCAAACAAAACCCACTACTGAGTGTCTGAAGACAATGCAGTCACAGGGGAGCTGCTTTTAAGCTCTTCTGGCTGACCCCGGAGCTTGTGGGTGTGAAAAGTTGTCTGCATCAGTATTCAGATTTAAAGCCTCTTTTGCACCACCACTGTCAGGTCCAGCAGAAAGCTACATCTTAAGAAATACAGATGTGGGTGATGAATTTGTTTCAGATTATGAGCTATTAACACGTGATTAGCCAGTGGGCTAGATGGGAGGGATGATACATATGGTGTGAAGGGAGCCTGTCACTGAGTTTCCAGAAAGAGTTATGGACCATATTTCTGAACAGATTAAACGTGATCTGTTTCTAAAGGGGATTTTAAATTAGCTTTCATACACATAAATTATTTTTAGTTCTTTTTAGAAGTCTTTACTTCATATAAATACTTTGAACTGAGAACTCTTGTCTCATTCACAATGAATTGCACACCCTGGAGTGTTGCTCTTCAAAAACTTGACTGTCACAGCTCACGTTGTTAAAACACTGCAGATAATTTGAAATCTAGGGCATAACAGGGTCTGCAAACCACAGTTAGAGTTTCTGGTGTTCCCACAAAACGTAAACTCACAAGGACAAAAAGTAGTGTGAGTAGAGACTACTCCAGGATTGAGAAAAGCACCTTTTTGCTCTCTCTCTTACAGAACTGAAAGTTCTACTGTTTCCTCTACCTCAGTGTCTGCAGGCCTAATTCCAAACAAAGGCAAGGCCTTTGTGTCTTTACAGATGACAACACATAAATAAAATAATAGTTTACACCACCTTACTGACTTTTTTCATAGTAAATCTATACAATTTCCAGTGTAAGAAGAAATATCTGTGTTTCTGCTAGCTTTCTGTGTGCTACTTGGTATGTCCAGTTCTTCAGCAAAAAGAAAATTAAAATTGTCCCATATGAAGTAGGCAGACTATCCTAGGATGACTAGGGGAGACGGCCTAAACGATCTGCTAGAAAAAGTTTGCAGCTTTACTCTGTAGGTTGTGACAGCTGTTGGCAAATGGGCAGCACTGCCCTCAAATGCTGTTGAGGTGGTTTCTATCATGGATTTAAACATAAAGAATGCTAACAGCAGTTTTGTAACAGTAATAGACTATTGTTACCAAAAAGCATGTTGGAACGTCACAGACTATATAAATTCTGTCTCCTCCGTGAGCGGCTTGTCATCTCCCAGAGTGTCTGAAAGCTTTGCAGACTCTGGAAGATATTCTGGAAGATGTTAAAACTCACCAGCAACACTCATGACTGAATGGATATTCCCGAACTTCCATCCACAGTTGTAAAGCCTCCTGTACATTATTATTATTCCTTTGTGCCTCTTCACAAGGGCACCTCGGGCACACGAAGCTCTGTGCAGTTCTCTAGCCAGCACAGACTGTGTGCTGTGTTCACCCCAGCACTATCTATTGTGGTCAGACATTGTTCACCTTATCTATTGCTGAGCTACTACCTGCAACTTCTACAGAAGAAGTTTATTTGCTTCAAGAAGCTGGATTTAGTTTTAACCAGACTAAGTAATGTTCAAAATGTTTATGTACACAGTCCAAGGGCAGCTCCTGCTCTGCTTCACAGTTCCCTTTGCAATATCCAGGAGCACCTCTGGACTGTCTAGAGTGTTTAAGTCTATACAGAATGTGTTTGGGAATAATGTGCACATACCTAAAAATATAATTCTGTTGCATTAGTCCTGGTAATGCTAAAACAGGGAAGAAGTCTCTGGAATTCTTTTCCTGATCACAGAAGTTCCTTGAAGTTCAGGGGTAAATTTCTTGCTCTATTACAGTATGTGTGCATTCTATTACCTAATTCAGTGACACAAGGACTTCAGTAAAGTTATTTCCTTGGGTACTTAGGACTTGGATAAAATTTTGCAAAGTTGGGCTAAGTACTTAGGAAATCTGGATAAATAATGGCTTATGTAGAAATTACAGAAGACTGAGGTATAAGCTCCACCTTTTTTTTTTGGTCTTGTTTGTATATAAAACTAGTACCTTATATTAAGTATTCTTCCACATGTTCAAATGTTCATATAAACATTTGAGAGATATGCAGAAGTCTTACAACAGTATAATCGACACAGAGTAAATAAATCATCCCCATGTAAGAAAGACAACTATGCCAAACATTTCAAGAATGGGAGCTCAGAGAAAAAGAGATTGCCAAGACATAAATAGTATCACATCATCACTATCTGAAATCTAGACCTACAGATAAGAATTTAAGAGAATGGATTCTCAGCCATTCTGAGAATTACTGGAGCTAGAGAGGTCAAAAGAATTACCTTAGAATACCCAGAACTGGCAGATAGAACCAATAGTGTTGCACACCTTGGGGTGTTGCAATATATCCAAGACCACTGGCTAAAACCCATAAGAAGATTGAACTGTGAAACTAATTCTGAGATCACTTCTTGACACCTCTGAGTGTGATGTGTAATTACTCTGTTCATGACAAATTACATAAAATAAAAGCCCATAGAGACAGTGCTCTCAAATATTTAAAAAAGAGGCAGTATAGACTAAGCCTAAAAATGACTTAGCAATTTCCAGGCACTACTAAAGAATGAAAAATTGTTTTTATTTAGAAGTCTCAGTTCCTTCTTTTCTAAAATAAGACTTATCCCTTGCCAACCTCAGAAGAGAATACTACACATTACCTAATATCTAAACCATCCTTCGAAAAACACAGTGATGAATGAACTTGGAAAGTGTATCAATAGATATAAGTAATACCATTACTTGCAGAGAAAACAGATCGTCCACAACCAGGGAGATCAATCTAGCAGGAGATAAATTTATATTATTATTATTACTGCTAAACAATACTTCCAGTTTCTTAATAACAGTAAATTTTGGCAGGACAAAGATAGGAGTATTTATTGTTCATAATCTCAAATCATTATGTATTTTATTTGCATTTCTTGCAGATTACAATAGGAGTTTTGTGAGCTCGTCAGTTTTGTAAATCCAAACACTTATGAATGTCATTTTGCCAGTATGTGAATCATGCAGCCTGTGAAATCCCACTGTAACACGATTTTCATGTGTAGGGGAATGAATGCATCTAAATTCCGACCCAGCACTATTTAGTATCCAAAAGGAGTTCACTTTTTCTTCAGGTTACAACAAAAATAACAGGAAGAATTCACTTCCACATTATTGAGGTGAAAAGAACACCCATAGTGTCCTACAATGAGTGGGAATTCCTAAGTAGGGTTTCTTAAACTTTCCTCTGAAAATGTCAGGACTGGCCACAGTCTGACTGAACTTGAAGAGGTCAGTGGTCTGATCTATAGGACAACTCCTACCTTCCTGTGGAAAGCCTGTGTAAGTATTTGTGCTCCTAGGAAAATGTACAGAGATAGTACTTTGTATTTCTTACCTCAAATAAAGGTATCTTTCTTTGCTTTTGGAATAGTAACTCAGTGTGGCTGTACGATGCTAGCCAGGAAAGAAAAAAGAGAAAAGAGAAACAGCCTGGAGATTTTCATGAAGCTCTGGACCATTCCATACATATGGAAACATTTTCAATAGCACTAACAGTAGTGCCAAATTACCTCTTCTCACCGTAAAAGCTATCTTCTGGCCACGGCATCTGCAAGAGAATACATTTCTAAGGTGTCAGCTGCCATCTGTTTGATTTTGCAGGCCAAGGGAGCAGTGACACCTTATTTCCCACGTATTAACCTGCTTGAAATTCAGTCTACAGAGAGCAGAAGGTGAAAGTAGAAAGAAACAGTATAGTAGAAAGAAACAAAACTCCGGTGATTTTGAGTGAGGTGAGAGAGCCACACACTGGATATGGAGCAAAGAAGAACACTTCTCCATTCTGTAGTTATTATCAGCTGCATGGTTACTTCCCTGAGATGCTCCTGCAGTGTCTGTACATTCTAATGTACTCAAAGTAAGCCATTAAGAGTATTTAACATGTTTATAGCAGGCTCAAAGCTCATTGGAGGCAATTATCACCATTTTAAATATAACTCAATTTATGTTTGCATGCACTTTTAAGTTGTTTTGTTATCAGTAAAAAAAACCAAATTATTTTATCATAATGGCTACGCCTCTCCTTGGGTCTCCTTTTTGGTGTCAGCTTGTGTCAGAGTTGAATCTTTCCTAAATGACTCTTTCCAAATGAATGTCATCATTATCATTGTTGTCTTCTTCCCCCACCCCCTTTTTTTTTTTCCACCTTTTATTTGCTTTTATTTTTTCTTGTCTTTCCTTGTTTTAGCTTTTTCTCTTTTTTCCCCAATATATATTCGCAGCTTTAGTTTTTATCACAGAACAACTGAGCCTGGGACACTATGGACCGGAGCTGGGCAAGATTCTTTACATAGCTCTTCCGGAACAAGGCACTTCAACCTTTGGCCTCTGGCAGCTGCTGTTCTTCTAGTCCTGCATTTATTAGGGATTTCTGTCTCTGCTCTCTGCATGTCCACACTCTCTCTTGTTCTTCTAGTCCTGCATTTATTAGGGATTTCTGTCTCTGCTCTCTGCATGTCCACACTCTCTCTTGTTCTTCTAGTCCTGCATTTATTAGGGATTTCTGTCTCTGCTCTCTGCATGTCCACACTCTCTCTTGTTCTACTCCTGTATCACCCAAGTTCTTCCCTTTACGCACCTCCTGCAATTCCAGCCCTGGACTGGAGAGACCCTGAGCAGAATCTAAGCTATGGAGATTTGGCATATTGGGCTGTTTGTGGGTTAGGTGGACTTTGCTTTTTTTGTTTGTGTGTTTGGTGTGGTGGGGCATTTTTTAGTTGGGTGTGGGGTTTTTTTAGTTGGGTGTGGGGGATTTTTTAGTTGGGTGTGGGGCTTTTTGGGGGGGTATGTGTCTTTTTTTTTGGGCTTTATTTGCTCTTTTCTTAATATTTTCTTAATGTTCTCTTAGAGACAGGTCTAAGTTGCAACTCTACTCCTTCCTATTTTGTGGGGGGAGAGAGCAGAATGGCAGCAGCGTTTACACTTCCTCCTTCTGTCCCCAGTGGTGTAGACTGCTGCATGGTTCTGTATGATTTGCTGGATTTCAGTGCAAGGGCCATGGTCCCCCACTCATACAGCATCTCTGTGTTCATCTGCTTGCACTCACTAGAGGCTTTGTGAAAAAAGGACATGTCTCTCAAGACTAAAAAAATCAGCGAATCTGCTTTGGATTTTTGCATCTGTGATATTATTATTTCTTTAAAAATATATTTGTTTTCTTTTTGCACTCACTTTTTTTTTGTTTGTTTTTAAGAAGATTAATGACATTTGTTTGCTAGTGTGGAATTGGACATAAATTTTCTTAAAGCCTAACCACAAATGCCCAAATTCAATGACTTTGTTATCTGTTGTGTTACCCTGATCAGTGTCACGGACATAATAATTTCTTTCCTTTTCCATGTAAGAAACACCTCATGCAATACCATCTACTCTTGCATTGGCAGGTTTATTTCCTATCATAACATGTGGCAATTGATACTTATATCTCATCTAAGCATTGGACATTTGACATGCAATCAAAGGGGTCCCCAGAGTATTGGAGCCCTTTCTACAGCCACTTGAAGGGCACTTGCTCTTAGGGTTTGAGCCTCACAAATCCATGAACCATGATTCTCTGTGTACTTCAGATATTTAACTAATGCTCCTGTATTTTGCAATGAGACAGTTAAAAGGAGAATCAGACTTCAGTGTACAGTAGTGAAGGTTACTAAGGTCGCCCCAGGATTGTCTCAGCTGCAAGATTTGGAAAGCGACTATGCCACGGTGATACACTTTGTAACCATCAAGGACCACAATTAGTCCTCAGAAACTCACTGCCTGTACAGAGCTTTCCCAGCAAGAGCTAGTGCAGCAAATGGCCTTCCCTGCTCAAACTCACATTTGGAAATACACTTAGTGATATTATTTTAAACTCTTCCTGAAAGTTATAGAAGTACTGTTTTCCTACAGCAGCAGAAGGAAGTTGACATCCCATGGGGTTTGTGTTGTGGACACATGAACTGCATGTACTCAAATGTGTGTGTGTATGTGTGTAATTTCTTAAAATGTTTTGCCTCAGTTTTAACCCATGTTTTTCCTCTCCTTTAATATTAATTTGAAATTAAAATATAGAAAGCACATTTCCTATGTTCACTGTTGTTTCATGGACAAAAAAAAAATCTCCTTTCATGAAATCTCTCAGCTACTCAAAGCTGTCCTGTCAGTAGAATACTTACATGATGTTCCCAAAATAAATTTTCTCCCGGTCTCAGTCCTGTGTTCAGAATCTGTTTTCTTTACCTCACTTTCAGATCTAATTTTCCCAGGGTTTCTATTGCATTATATTCTCTCTGCCTTTGCTCCCAGTCTCCAAGAGAAATGCAAACCTAATTAAAGACACATGGCATTTTTGGGCTATATTAGTTAGAAACATTTTGATTGAAAATAGGCTTGCATGAAGCCATGGGAAGTTGTTTCCAGGCTTCTTTTTCGGGAGAGAGATGCCAAAAGCTTACTCCCAACTTACATGAAGGAGAGGCAAGGAAACTATTTCATATAGAGAGCCATAAATACTGTCACCAGTGCAGGCTGGGGGCCAATCTGCTGGAACATAACTCTGCAGGGAAGGATCTCAGCAGTCATGGTGGACAAGCTGTTCATGAACCAGCAGTGTGCCCCTGTGGACGAGAAAGCCAAGGATATCCTGGGGTGCACTGGGAAGAGCATTGCCAGCAGGTCGAGGGAGGTGATCCTGCCCCTCCACTCAGCCCTAGTGAGGCGCATCTGAAGCACTGTGTCCTGTTCTGGGCTGCCCAGGACACGAGAGACATGGAGCTCCTGGAGCAGGCCCAGCAGAGGGTGACAAAGATGATTAAGGGACTGCAGCATCTCTCTTATGAGGAAAGGCTGAGGGAGCTGGGCCTGATCAGCCTCAAGAAGAGAACACTGAGAGTGGAATTAATCCATTTTTATAAGTATCTGAAGGGAGAGTGATGAAAGGAGGGACCCAGGCTCTTCCTGGTGATGCTGGGCAATAGGACAAGAAGCAACAGGCAAAACTGATGCACAGGAAGTTCCACCTGAACACGAGGAAAAATTTCCTTACTGTGCAGGTTACCAAGCACTGGAACAGATCGCTCAGAGAGGCTGTGGAATCTCCCTCATTGGAAATGTTCAAGAACTATTTGGATGCAATCCTGTGCAATGTGCTCTATGAAGACCCTGCTTGAGCAGAGAGGTTGGACCAGATGGCCTGACCCGTGAACCCTTCCCAAACTTACCCATTTTGTGATAAGCATGTAAATCAGGTGCATGGGAGTACATGCATTAATATAGGTATTTATGTACATATATTTAATGTATAATCTGCACATATTTCATATATTTACAATTCTTTTCTTACAGCTCATGTTTTGCGTGGTAAAAGTATGCATGGCATTTAGAAGCTTGTTCAGCAAGCAGTCCCTGCCACATGACTAGATGCAAGCCCACTCCACGACCTGATCCACAGCTGTGCTTCTCAGATCACCGTGTCCAGGTGACGCGGTCCGCAACATCCACGGTTGTCCATAGTGCCAGGATATGACGACACAGCACGTGTTGTTTTCCCTCCCATTATCACTAATTATCAAAAGGGTACAGTACTGTGTTTATACAATATATATATTTGTTGCAACAGAGATGAGTCAATTCTAGGAGAGGAAAAGCTCAGTCACAAAAAAGAGGATGTCACAGGAACAGCAGATAACAAGTTACTTTCATATCGCACATTATCACCCTGAAGTTTCTTATCACCCTGACACAAATTTTGGTCCTTCTTTCATGAAGAGAGGTGCTAGAGCAGAACCATTTCACAGGAACAACATGAAGATGTCCAGTCAGGCCATGTGTATCATCTAGCACAGTATCCCAACATTGACGGGGGTCAACAGTAAATGTCTATGAAACAGTACAAAAGGGGGACAAGAATAAAATAACAATTCCCAAAGTACGTATGTTCAGCTGAAAAATCCAAAGCCGGGGATCTTCTTGAGCTACAGTGTGTCTCTGTTTAATAAACCCTGATGGGTCTACTTGTCAATTTGTTCAAATGGCTTTTGAACTTTTTTCCATGTAAGTTTTTGGAATCAGTAACTTTTTTTGATGATGATATAGTGAAAATATATCTCTACTGAAGTTATAAGCACTTAGCAGTTTTCAGAACCCCTTATTTTGTAATTTACAGCTATAGGTAGCACTTTTTTTTTTTAGTTCTTCAACTAAAGTCTGAACAGTTTTAGCATGTACTGAGAGGAGGAATCTTTTACATTGCAAACTAATTTTTGGACTCCATGATCATGTACAGGAATGGAAGCTGAAAAGAAGAACCAAATCAGGCATCAGGGTTTAAGCCTTTTGAGGCATAAAATACATCTTTCAAACAGCAGTCACAGCAATGTCTTCTTACAGAATAAAGCCCAAAATTTCTACAGTTAGGCAGAAAAAACTTTATCCAAGTTGCTACACTTCCTATTTTGAACAGCTCTGAAAGATAAAGATGTCATTTAGTAGCCCTCCTACTAAAGCTTTCACTGATGGCACAGTAGCAGAATCACCATGACTCAACTTTAACATACAATCCTAATTTGAGAGACTTGTGACTTGAAATTTAGAGTCCTTTCCACTATAACTTGCACTTTTTATCAACCCGGAAAGTGTTGATGCTTTTACCTAAAGACATATAAATAATATACTCTTACATGCACCACCATATGACCTTAAAGAAACTAAAATTCAATTGTTGTTTAAACAGCAGAGTCAGTTCAAGAGGTTCGAAACACAGTGTAATCAATTCTCATTTGCTGACAGAACACAGGGTGTTTCCTTTAAGCAGTTTGAAAAGAAAAATAGAATCTACTGCTTCCACCTTCACCTTGACATTGTCCCAGGACAAGTACCCTGTCTCTTTCACAGACATTCTTGTCTGAGCTGTTCTAGAAAATTTATAGTTCTTTCACAATCAGTAGGAAAAATAGCCTACAAATTATTTTCCTTCATAAGAAGTCCACATCCATAAGAGGATGGCTTTTCTAATGGCATTTCAATTTTTAAGACTTAGTAAATCCTTATTTGTTTCTAAAAACCAGATTTATCCTTGTACTAACAAAAGTCCTAAGCCTTGTCTATAATGCAGTGAACAAGGGTTCACTTACAAAGAACTCTGTGAACAGTGGCCCACTACAAATGTGAACCACATTGCACTCCCCTGCTCTGTCAGTTGCCCTTGCTGCTTTGGCTCTGTACTCCTTTGGCCTGTAGGTCACTGCTTCTCTGTGTGCCCAGCTGACACAGAGCTAGTGCTGCTCATGGAAATCAGATGCATCAAAAATCTGCAACAGCTAAATACAAGTGAATCTACCAGCAAGTAGAATCTGTTGAGCCTTCACGTTTTTGGGGCTATGATACAAGTAAAATTAAAAGCTCTTCTCAAGCCTTTGAATCAGAATTTGCAGACTGTGAGGTCTAAATATTGGTGAATTTATTTCTATTGAGAGAAAATGTTTTGGCAGAATTTCAACCAGACTTGGCACTGAGCCCCACTAATTTTCTCACAAATCTTCTTCTTATGGGTTTTCCTGGTAAAACTGTGATCCTAACAGATTGATATTGGCAGAGTTTAGATACACACTTGGATCTGGAGTAAGCACACTACTACATACTTAAAAATAGAATTGAAAAAAATAGCCACACTTCTGTTGTTCAGGCCCTATAGACTGAACATAAACTGTGCTTCTTTCTGCAATCACAGTATTTGTATTTTGCTCTGTCACTCTGATGAAAACATGACAGCAGTTACCTTTCTGAACAAATTCCTAAAAGCTCATATACTTCCAACTGTTTTGTCCCTTGCTGTGCTGAGGATGGCTTCCCAGGCTGCTTCTCTTCTCCCATATTTGGAAGTTGGCCTTCAGCATGGAGATCCCTTGTGGGTTTGTGTTTAAATTCCAGAGTCACTGTTGCACATTACCATTTCCTTCAGCTGATGTAAATCAAATACAGTATGAGTGAAAAATGTGAGTCTAGGCTTGGCTAACTGCTTTGCAAGGGGAACTGTGATGAAGGCAGAAAGTTTGTCTCAGGAAGCAACGTTTCACAAGCACAGCGTGCTTTGCACAGTGGGACATTGCTGAGGCTATTGCCCCTCTTCTGGCACCAGTTTGCACACACTTTACCATTGAGTTGGCAATGCTGACACAGTATGCAAGAGTAGACAACTCACATGGAAAATCTTGTTGCCTGGCATCAGAGACATTTTTCTATACATAGAGCCCAAAACCAAACCAGGAATTTCATTTCACCCCCAGCATTTTAGGGAATTTGCAACGAACTTAATAGCCCATAATTTTTGCTTCTCATCCTCCAGCAGCTTCAGGCCAGCAGAACCCAAACAGTTCCTAATTTCAAAAAATGTTAAAATTTTTATGAATCAACTGCTGCCTTTTGTAATGTGGACTGAATACATGATATCATATTGCATTAAATGCCTTATATAGGAATTATTTTGAAACATTTTAACAGAACTAATAGTTTATAGCCAAGCTCCTTTAGGACAGGATTTATGAACTCTCACTCCTATCTCTGAATACTGACATGACAATGTCACCTGTGTAATGGGGCAAAACACCACTAACACTTGACACCTACAGGAAAGCAAGGCAAAGCACAGGGATCTTCCCTATGGATAAGAGATTCACAGTTTTGCTTTTAATAGCTAGAGGAAACCAAGAGAAAGATGATCATGTTTTTGGTATACTGAAGAGATTCTAAAACAAAACTTATGGACATAGCATGCCATGAGAACAGACTTTTCAGGCCCAGTAACGTAGCATGAATCAACATCATTCTGGATTCTTCCCTTTGCAGCAGCATAAAACTCTCACTACAGTCCTAATGATCTTTAAAACCATGAGTGCCAGTGCTAAATACACACTGTCTTTTCTGTAACACCACTGTATTTTATGTGGAACAGAGAACAAAATGGTTCACAAAGCAATCTTACAATGAGTCCTACTGAATTTTCCCCAAGTACAAGGTCCAATTATATGAAAATAACTGCAAGTTCAGGATCAGGGGCAGGAAGAAGGAAGTGTTTTTGCATTAGGTTAATTGTCTTTCTCTATTGTAATTATTTGAAGCTCCTCTGAGACAATTGAAGAGTTTTAGTCAAGATGTATTACTGAATACAACACAGATAAACTCAAAAGTATGTCAAAAAAGTGTATTTATTCTGTGGATTTATATCTCCACTGTATATGGAGGGAGTTTATACATAGATACAGAAATTAAGTGCTATCTAGTATTTTCTCTTTTAAGTCTATTTTGGCCATTTAGTATTTGCTGATGTCAATAAACATCTATATCTACTAATATATGGCTACAAATCTTTAGCATGCACACTAAATCAGATAATTACATAAGCCATAAAGAATCTATTGAAATGTTAAACATCTCTACAATTATGCAGTTAAAAACCAATCACATACAGGCATATATTGAAAGAGTTCATTATTACTTCTTATGGTACTACTTAATTTCAGCCAGTGGCTTTTCAAGAAGCGTTGGCCAGTCTAAAGGCTTTGACTTTGTGGTGAATTTGAACATATACAGAATTGCAGAAACCCCTGAGCTTGTTCATCCTGCAGTAGGGAAATAAATAACTTATGAGACTCCAAACCAGCCGAACACTTAAAATTTTGGACCAAATTTACATTTCCCAATACACATGTGCTTTAATACTTGAGTAAATCAAACCCAATATGAGGAACCACTAGGAAAGGAGTTGATACATACAAGCACCTAATAGTAGAAGTTGGGAAAAAAAGCCTCCAGAGGCATTTATGAACATGTACCCCCACCCCCAAAAAAATCAAGTATTGCTTAGATTATTTTGGAGGGATTTGGATACAGAGGTCCTTGAAACGGAATTGAATATAATTGCATGCAAAAATACTTAGCCAAGGACTAAGTACCAAGATGTGTTCTTGCAAGGCAGATAAAAAATATGAGAACTTATTGTAGGCATCTCACCTGAGGTATCTGTCCATTTCAGTGCAAAATAAAACAGGGGAAGCTTAAACTGATCAACAGAAGTAATTTAAAACAGCCTTCCTTTTTGAGGAAATACACCAAGACCATACATGAAGTTAGTTACCACATCTCAGCTGATAGATGCAGCAGCTCTGTAAACTGCTTGGTGACAAGAGTCCTAACTGCTCTCACAAAGCATGTTCTTGGAAAGGAATCATGGAGCAGCAAAGGCCATTTAAAACCATTTAAATTAAAAATGACAACATCCACATGAGATTTAGTATTATTAACTTAAACACATTTGACATCTTTGGTTTATTTGCCTCAATTTCCCTGTGTCGGTGTATAGAAATGTCCATAAATATTAGCCAAAATCACTATTTGCAAAATAAATGTTTAGACTATTAAAATGGTCACTTACTGTGAATAAAGCACTTGGATTGTTTACAAGGTAGTCTATTATATTAACAAGCTCTGAGCCAGTATAGGAGTCAAGCTCCTGAAAATTACCTGTTGCTTTATGAAAAACCAAAGTCTACTGTAGGTTCATAGTAATGTTAGCACAAGAGTAGAACAACCTTTTGTTTGCATTTACTGTGAATAGACTGTATAATTTTAACTGCACAAACACTACCATACATGCTTTACGTGTACATGATAATATACTTCCACCTGCAATTTTTTTAGAAGTTGGAAAATGTTTTTTTGAACCTCATCCCTAGTTAGCAATTTCTAGAATAAATACACAAAAATATATATTTAATATGCTCACCTTTCTTCTCTACATGTTTCACGTTCTTAAAAACATTCCCTAAATTTTATTGTTACAATTTTTGTGATACTTACTCCACAATAAACCACTTCAGAATGCAGTGTAGTTAATAAAGTGTTTTGGGTCCAGAGCAGTAACTGAGAAGAAAAAATGAATCACATTTGCACTCTTGGTTTCCCAGCAGAACTTCTAGCAAGAAACCCCTTGCGGGAGACAGTGAATTGGTAGCAGCCTTCTCTGCTGACCTAAGCCCCACTATGTCTGCACAGCAACAGAACACAGCTAAAGAAGGGCAGCTGGGAACCAGGTGGTGGTGTGTGATGAAACCAAGTTCATATTCTATTCAACAAAGGAGCTGGATTGTAAATTGTAATGTAGTTGTAATGTAAATTTTCCAGTTGGAATAGGCTGCTCCCATGTAGCTCAGATAGTGACTGATGATGAGTCAGTGTATAAAAATTCTGAAGTCTTGGTGTCATTGCAGTTCCTAGAACACAGCCAGCCAAGACACAGAACTAAACAGAACCTAACCTGGTTTCATAGCAAAAGTTATCTAAATAATGGCAAGGCACTTTGACAGGTCATCGTGGTGAAGTTACACTGTCAAACATCTTAGTAATCTGCTCTTTCTTTCTCCAAGGTTGTCATTTATTAGGCAAAACAGAGGCTAGTGCTTTGAGCTAATCAGACACATTCACTTCAATGAAGATTAATACTAACAAAATACCTTCTAATTGCAGGCAACCAGAGGTTCATGAAGCTCTTGGCAATAGTTCAGTTCCACTGCTCCTGCCACTTGCAGCTGCAGTGCCATGTACCCTGAGCATGGGATATAGAACTCTCCAAAAGACACGATGGCAGAGGCTGCATTGCAGCTACACTTTTTGTAAGCACATAGTGTCTTCCCTTTTTCTACCTAAGCCTATTGCGTCTGTATTCACGCATCTCACTTACCTCAGTGGAACTAAAGAGAGAATTGCTTTGCTTTGTTAAAAGACTTGAGAAAAGAGGAGAATTTATTTGATCCTTTGGGTCAGAGGGACATTATGGCCCTAAAGACAATGGAGACTTCTGTCAGCAGAAGAGTCTGCTGACATCAAATTGTCTGCAGAAATAGGTTTAACTGGATTCACCCGAGTTCTTATGAAATACTAAAAGACCTGGAAAGAATGCCTTAAAAGCTAATCCTTTCATTCTAAGCACATTAACTTATTTGAGATGCTGGTCACCACTGTCATGCTAATAATAGATACTACTTCTTAATAACGCTAAAATTTTGAGTGTGTGGAAAGGAAAGGAGATTTTGCATCCCTTTGTTTGTTTTGTCTGATATGCAATACCATATTGGAAGAGGACAAAAGAAATCTCGTTTCCATCCAGGGCTTTCTAAACGGAAAGTATGAAATCTATTATTACTTTCTAACCATCTACTAGGACCCAATCAATTAATGATTGATGTAGAATCTGGGGAAGCAATATCACAGTAAGAAACTGAACTATTTGAAAAAAGTACCTGCCTCAAATCTATTACTCATATGGCATCAATGTGACAGCTGTGAATAATGCAAAGGAAGGAGGAAACACTGTAAAATTAGTACTTCAAAAGAAAAAAACCCAAACCCAAAACCAAACAAACAAAAAAAAACCAACCAGAAAAGCAGTGTTACATATATTGCTGTTAATTGCATGGAATTTTGCTGGATGTGGCTTCAAAAACTAGGCAGCCACAGCAACAGCATAGAGGAAATTTCAGTGATGGGCATGCAGTACAGTCACATAATGCAAAGAATAAAATTTAAATTTTTCATGGGCAAAAATTACACCAATATAAGCAAAATAGTAAAACAAACTCCTATTACCAACACATCCCAAATACAAGTACAGATTTTGGTCCTGTAGTTCGGAAAAGTTTCAGGAGGCCACCAAAATTTCCATCTGTTCTGTATTTTAATTTGGCAGTAGCAACTGTACCTATTTGAGCCATCAGGTCAGCTTTTTATAATGATCAGGTAACACTTTTTCATTAAAGATATATGCATGAACATGTCATATGTCAGTATACACAATCCTAAATCTAAAGCAATTATTTTTAATCAAAGTGCTTAGCTTATGTGCAAATCTCACAAACTACTAAGTATGTGGGGTTTATTAAGTTTGCATACTTCTATAAAACAGAATTTAGCAGATTATTAGACATGGACTAATTGCTTTTTGTAATTCCCAGCTCCTGCACCCTGCTGTCCAGAAGGATTTTTATCTATTCTCATTATTACTGATCCATAGTATGTGAAAGAGGAACTGCTAGGAATTTATATACTAAAAATGGTACCTGCTGTACAGCTAATAGCAAACAACATAAACTACTCTTACAGTGCACAGTTCAAGTAACTTAAAACACTCATCACTGGTGAAAGACTGATACTGTAATTATGTTTTGCATGCCAATAGCATAATTTGATTATCTGTTATCAAGCCTACAGGTATACTGCTTTTCAAACCAAATGGGATTGTACAACATGGAAATTAGTAATATGACTTCTACCACTGGAGATTCAATAAATACACACACAGAAACACAATTCCCAGCATACTAAAAGAGAACAGTAACCAAACCAAACCAAACAAACTTATGAGCTAAAGGTGTTGCTAAGATTTCTTAACCCTGCATAAAACCTGTTTTGCATAGCATTTTAGGCCTACATCTTGTAACTGTCCCTGTAGCTTCAACCATGACAATGCTGGTACAAGTTACTAAGAGATCCTCAAGCCCACACCAGCCTTACTGATTTAATTGCTCTTTCTATATGTATGTCCCTGTGTCTGCTGGTTCGGCTGTGGACCGGCTGTGTTCAAACATTGCACAGAAAACAGATCGTTTGCTCTGGAACATTTCAGAGTGCAACCTAGTCTGACAGGGGCATTGATTTATGGCTTAAAATAGCACTACAAGGATAAAAACATCTAAAAGCCAGCAATAACTTTCCAAATCTGAACTTGTACTCGTGTTATCAAAGAAAGGAAGAAGGGCAGAGCGTAACTCCTTACTCACGTTTTATTACCACGAGTGCTGCCTGTGCCACAAGAGCCGCTGCCCGGGGCACGCCGGAGGGCGGGCAGCGCTCGTACGGGCTCACCCCGAGCTGCGCTGGGACTGGCAGCCGCTCTCCCACACCGGCGCTACGGGAAAGCGGGGATTTATGTTCCTCTCTGACCACGGTTTGTACTCCTCCCGACACCACGCCGCTCACCTAAGTGTATTTAAACAAGTTCCCACTGTTACCACCAGTCACAGCGGTAATACCCAAGCCGAGGTTCACTCTCCCCGCACGTGCCGCCCCGGGCAACCCTACGGGGGAGGCCGCCGCCGCCTCAGCGCTGTCCCGCCACGTCCTCTCAGCCCCTGAGGGGCGGCACGGTGGGGACAGCCCTCCCCACCTGAGGGGAGCGGGACGGCAGGGACAGCCCTCCCCACCTGAGGGGAGCGGGACGGCAGGGACAGCCCTCCCCACCTGAAGCTGAGCGCGGGCAGAAAGCGGCGCCCGCAGCTTCTCGCCACTTTTCCTCAGCGTGGGCGGAAGCGTAAAGGGCCGCGCCCAGGGCGGGCCGCGCAGGGCCGGCTGCGGGGAAAGCGCACGCCCGCACGAAGGGGTGCGCCCCAAGCAGAGCCTGGGGACAGCGGGTCCGGCCAGGAGTACCATCTCCCCTCGGCCACCCCCGTCCCAGCGACGCCCAGCTGCACACACCCGGCTGGGCGTTCACGCTCCGCCTCAGCCCAACGGCGCGAACTTGCGCCGGCGGCGGGCGTGGCGCAGGGATCCCGCCGCCCTCGCCCCCCGCGAGCCCGGCACCCCGGCCTTGATCGTCTCCTTATATGGACACCAGAATGTCTGACGTCATCTCGACTCTGGGAAACCAGCGCCCGCGCAACCAAGCTTGGCTGGGGAGGCGGGTGGTGCGGGAAAGGCAGGGG